>BPLR01016747.1:0-90924 GCA_021605095.1 Caerostris extrusa
ACGCATTGCTGATGTTCCAAGATGAGCACACGCCTGGATGAGTTCGCAGAAGTAATTGAATGGCTCTCAAAAGTAGGAACTTATAATAAAACAGGCCCATCCTGTATTCGCAATAATATTATTTTAAAATTAATTTAATTAATTTTTCTTATAATTTCGACAGCTAATTTTTGAATATAGATGCACACATAATGTATTTTTAATACATTCGTTTCTCACTACTTGGCCATTATAAAATGTCAAATACGCTTGCAAAGTCTGATAAATCTCATGGGTCGGAAAAATCCCTGGTTTAAAGTCTACAGATTTTCATTTAACATTCTACAGATTTTAGGGGTATCTGCTCCACATTTGTAGGTCGTTCTGATGAAAAACCTACAATAATGAAGGCTCACAACAGGCAAGCCATTTATGAATGCGAGATATTCCTTACGCGTCACAATCATCACCGAATTTCCTTGTTTCTGAAAACAGTGGACAATGAATGCTTACAATAAATTTAACCTGGTCTTTCCAGCTCTCTAACTCTACATGTTGCCATTTTTTGGTGTTCAACATCGGTTCTATCCAATCACAGAAGCGTGCATTAGAATTTAATAGTTGTTAAAAGGAAAATGCATCAATAAAACTGTAAATATCATAAGGTTTCTAAAAATATCATACAAATTTATTTTTAAATATCATAACAATAAGGCAATTCTTAAAAATATCATAAAATTTATTTTATATCATAACAATAAGGTTATCATAAAAATTTAATTTAAAAATGTTGTATCCTAAAATATAATAAAATGTCATTTTTAAATACTGATATCACATAGGCTCCTTAATTTTAAAATATGTGAAACAAAAGGGTAAAATTTAATTTTGCAATATGTGTTATGTAAGAGATATTCAAAAGACGCAGAAACAAATTTTATTTTCTTAAGAACGCCAAATGTTATTATTTGAACGTTTTATCTCAATTCCATTAGCTCACTCCTTACATCTTTGCTCTTACCAATCGTTCATAAAATACTTTTTATTCATTCATCATTTTTTTAACTTGCAGTGGGATGACACTGATGCTAATACAACTCTTTTCATAGTCAGTAATTAAATAATACTTTAGTTTTTTTGCATGCCAGATAGTTTAAAAAGGAATGGTAGAGGATCTCTTTGCAATATAGCGAAAAAAGTAGGAATTGACTTTTAAATTTTTTATAGTACACTTGTTTAATACAGCTTGTCCTTAGTTTTCAGAAGTAACACAAAAGTTTAAAACAATAATAATAATAATATTTAATGCAGGCAACGACTTACGTGACTTGCATACTACAATAACAAATTATTATATATTTTTTATCAAATATTTTAAATTTCCAATAATGATTGCAATTTTGAATGTAACTATTGCTTCTTATCTAAATAACTCAGCAAAAACAAGAACACACTGGTGTTAGCACAGCAAGCTTACTTAAAGGATTTCAGTGTTTAAAGACAATGAGGAGAATGCCGAGCTCAGTAGCTGAGTCGACATTTCGCTGATTAAGAGCGGTGTTAACAGAAAGCGTAGGAAGTTGCGGGTTTTTTGTGTTGATAACGATTTAAATCGTTATATTATTGCGTTAGCTTATTTCGCCTTGAGATTTTAAAATTACTCCTAATTTTATTTTTAAATGATTACTTGATATCTACTTAATTTTATTTTTGCTTATTACTATTTTTTAATTATTTTAATTTAATTGTTTTTTAATTAATGTTTTTATAAATTTTGCTTTAAATTATTAATTTTTTTTTATGTTTTTTAAATTTTATTAATTATTTAATTTACTTTATTTTGTAATTGTTAGCACTATATTTTAAAAAATAAATTAAAATATTATATATATTTTTACCATAAAATATCATATTTAGTTAATAATTATAAATTATTATTAATAATGGTTATTATTAATAATATTATTGTTATGTTAATATTTTTAATTAATTATTAATTTAATAAAATTATGCCGCTTTATACTTTTTTAATTAATTGATCTCAATATCTCATAGTTTTGCTATAAATTAAAATTTCTGACACATTTAAACTGATACGAAGTAATATTTCCAGACAATTTTGAGGAAGTTCTCATACTTGACATTTATGTTACTATTTGTAATTTTAGTTTTATTTTAAAATGTTATTAATTGCTTTCATTGCTTTTTGCTTTTAAATTTTTTAATTATACCATCTTTTATTATTTTAAATTAATAAAAGCATGTTTTTATTAACTGATCATTTTGTCATATCCTATAAATTAAAATTCCATTCATTTAGTTTGTGAAAATTTCCTATTACTCTATTTGTTTCTATACGTTTTGGGTTTTAAGCTATATTTTTGTCGTTGCTTTGTAGCAACAATCACAAACAACATTTTTTATTCACAATTCTTGAAAGTTTTTTTGATTTTTTTGAAAGTTAAAGATCATTTTTCTTTTTTTTTTCATTTCGTGGTTTAATTTAATATAGTTTTTCCTCTTAAGAGGTTTACAGGCTATTGGCAAGCTTCTGTCATTGCTGCAGGAATTTCTGAATCATTCTTTGGGGCCTCAGCCTTGTCAGGAATGAGCCTCGTCCGACAAACCAGCCTGTAGGCTATGATAACGAGCCACTGCAAAGCACAGGAAGCAACAGGTGGCATGGAAGATCACTGTCTGTTAGAACGCATTCATTGTACTCTTCTGTTCATGTCCCCGATTTAGTATTTTGCTTAGAAGACGATTTACCGATTCAACCCTATAAGGTGAGACAGCAGGGCCGGGGTCACAGGCTGAGAAAGTGCTGCTGTACTGTCTGATGCGCCGTTCTTCTCAATTGCGCACTCACTGCCCCGCCCCAGATTTTTGGCAGGGCAAGTGATGCCAATTGAGGAGTTCAGAGGAAAGGACAGTCTGGCCATACGTCTTTTACCCCCAATTTCTGGCAAATGAAGGACTTAACTGGGATGCAACTTAACTTTCTCAGCTATAATTAAAAATGAGACTTGAGAGCATACCGATTACTCACAAGTAGTGAATTTTAAATGAATCATTTAAATCCTTCATCAGGATTTATGGACAGAAAATTTTAATGAATGTGGTTGTCTGAAAGGTTTTTCCCGTTCTAATGCAGCTGGCCAACACTTAGACAATTGTCTTTGATACCTTAAGGTAAACGCTGCACCCTTGTTACTCACTTAGCACTACCCAGGAGGTGCGTGAAGCTCGAAGATAAGCTACGGACGCGGAGTAAAGGTTCGTTCCCACCGAGGCGTGAGATGTTTAAGCGTGAAGCGTTGACCAATCACTAGCCTCACCGCGTTCGCCTGAAACCGGTTCGAAATCCACCGCTTCGAGTTGACCCACTTTCAACTTGAAGCGGAACTTTCTGACGTTTCTCTGAGAACGGGTCAAAAAAAAAAAATTTTCTTCCCTGCCGCATGTCGCCTCGATGGGAACGAGCTTTTACTCTGCGTCCTTTATTCCGCAACCGGTACCACCGCATGTTAGAACAGGGCCTACGGTTTAAAGTGGTTTCAGAACCACTATAAACAGCCATGGCACCGCCGGGACTTGAAAACCGAAACCTGTGGTACCGAGCGCCAGATAGCTAGTCACTCGACCATTCAGACCCTTGCCTCAAAAATAACCATGAGAAAAAATAATTTTGAAAAATAGAATGTAAATTTTCTTAAAATGCAGAGAAACAAAATATAATTAAGAATTTAAACCATAAAAAGTGAAAAAAAAAAAGAAAAAAATGATCTTTTTAACTCTTCAAAAATTAAAAAAAAAACTCTTCATCAGAATTAATGAATAAAAAATGTTAATTTATGTGATTGTATACAAAGTAACGATAAAAAAAGAAAAGGTTAAATAAATTTTAAAAATATAACTAAAATATTTAAAATGTAGAGTAGAAACAAAAAAAATTAAATTGTGAAGTATAACAAGCATAGAACTTCCTCAAAATAATACTTCGTATCAGTTTAAATGGATAAAAAAATTTTAATTTATAGAGTTGCTGAACTAGAAATTATGATAAAATGATCAGTTAATTAAAAACATGTAAAAATTAATTAATAATTTTAATAATTAATTTATTTATTAAATACTTTTAATAATTAATATTTTAATAATTATAATGTATGCAATAGTATTTTTATTAATTTTAAAATAATAAAAGTTAATTTAATTAATTAAAAAAAAAAAAAAAAAATTTAAAAAATAAAAACAAATTAAGTAATTAATAACATTTTTAAAATAAAATAAATTTTTAAAATGCAGAGTAGAAAAATGAGAAGAAAAATAAAATTTAAATTATCAAGTATAATGAGCATAGAACTTCCTCAAAATATGTAAAATAATACTTCGTATCAGTTTAAATGGATAACGAATTTTAATTTATAGGGTTGCTTAACTAGAAACTATGAGATGATAAACGGATCAATTAATTAAAAAAAGTATAAAAAATAATTAATAGTTTTATTAAATAATTAAATAATTAATTAATTAAAAATATTTTTAATTATTAATATTTTAATAACATAATAATAGTAATAATAATAATAATAACCATTATTATTAATAATAATTTATAATTATTAATAATTGATATTTTAATAATTAAAATATATATAATATTTTTTTAATTTTTAAAATAAAAATTAATTGCTGTAATTTTAAAAATATAAAATTAAATTAAATAATTAATAAAATTTAAAAAAACATAAAAAAATTAATAATTTAAAAATAAAATTTATAAAAATTTGATAATTAAAAAACAATTAAATTAAAATAAATAATTAAAAATAGTAATAATTTAAAAATAAAATTAAAAAAATTAAATTAAATTAAATTAATCATTTAAAAATAAAATTAAAATTAATTTTAAAAATCTCAAAACACAAGGCGGAAATAAGTAACGCAATAAGGAATATAGTAACAGTTTAAATCGTTATCAAGCCTAAAAATCCGCAACTTCTCCAATGCAATCTAATCGCCACAACCCTGAGCTACGTCAGCCACTGCTATTTACTTTAACACCACTCTTAATCAACCAGTTTGGTGGCAAAGTCGTTTTTCTTTGGCACGTGACTCGACATTTCCTTTGCACGATTCCGGACTTAATGTTGTCAAACAGCACTTGGGAATTCGACAGACGTCAACAATTTCAGCATTGAACTTTCTCCTCATTCCTGTCTTTAAACGCAAATCGGCGCTTTAAATTATTAAAGCTTGCTTATTTTTTAATCTGCTGGCACCAGGTTATTGTTTTAACATTCCGAAAAATGAATTTTATTGAAAAGAGGAAACTTTCAACGTAGGATTAATTACTTGTTATCCTTTTTTTTTTTTTTTGCTGAGTTATTTAGATAAGAAACAATAGTTACATTCAAAATTGCAATCATTATTGAAATTTAAATTTGATAAAAAATAAAGTATATAATTTGTTATTGTTGTTGTTGAACATTGAATATACAAGTCGGATCTGAACGAAGGCAAATCTACAACGCATTGAATAAACGATACAATAGTGAATCTGAAGGTAAGTGGCCTTCGTTACTTTTTGCATTAAAAATTATTATTATTATTATTATTGTTTTAAACTTTTTTTAATGTTAAACAGTATTCTGAAACTAAAAATTAAGTAGGACACAAACGTTGTTATTAAACAAGTAATATATAAAAAAAAATTTAAAGTCAATTCCTACTTTTTTTCGCTATATTGCAAAAGTCCTCTATAAATAATTTTCATTCCTTTTTTAAGTTTATCTGGCGCCATCTATTTATTGGTAGACATAATATGCAACTTAAATCTAAAAAAAAAAAAACTAAAATTATTGAATTAAATTTAATTACTGACTTAATATTTGAAAAATTGTATTAACATCAGTGTCATCCACTGCAAGTTAAAAAAATGCATTTGAACTCGAGTGGATGAATAAAAAGTATTTTATGAACGATTGGTAATTTGAGCAAGATATATATAGGGAGAGTGTGAGCTAATAGAAGAAATTGAATAAAACGTTCGTAAAATGAACGATACAAACGTTCTTAAAATGAAATAAAAAGTTCTGTTTCGGCTAGCTTGTTGTTATGATAGTTTTAGAAATAAATTGTTTCTGCGATATTTTTAGAATTATCTTACTATTACGCTATTTTTAAAATTAAATTTTTATGATATTTTTAGAATTACCTTTGTTTTATATTTTTAAAATTAAAATTTTATCATATTTTTAGAATTACCTTATTATTGTGATATTTAAAAAATGACATTTTTATTATATTTTTAGAGTTACCTTATTATTATAATATTTTTAAAATTAAATTTTTATGATATTTTTAAACTAACCTTATTGTTATGATATAAAATAAATTTTTATGATATTTTTAGAATTGCCTTATTGTTATGATATTTTTAAAATAAATTTGTATGATATTTTTAGAAACCTTATGATATTTACAGTTTTATTGATGCATTTTCCCTTTAACTTAACTATTAAAATTCTAATGCCACGCTTCTGTGATTGGATGCATACAACCGATGTTGAACACCAAAAAATGGCAACATGTAGAGTTAGAGAGCTGGAAAGACCAGGTTAAAATTTATTGTAAGCATTCATTGCAGTCACTGTTTTCAGAAACAAGGAGATTCGGTGATGATTGTGACGCGTAAAGAATCTCGCATTCATAAATGGCTTGCCTGTTGTGAGCCTTCATTGTTGTAGGTTTTCATCAGAACGACCTACAAATGTGGAGCAGATACCCCTAAAATTTCTGCTGTTCTGTAGAATGTTAAATGAAAATCTGTAGACTTTAAACCAGGGGTGGCCAACCCACGGCCCGCCTTGAGTATTTTTCCGACCCATGAGATTTATCAGACTTTTACCAAGCGTATTTATTTTATAATGGCCAAAGTAGTGAAAACGAATGTATTAAAAAAATACATTATGTGTGCATCCTATATTCAAAAATTAGCTGTCGAAATTATAAGAAAAATTAATTAAATTAATTTTTAAAATAATATTATTGCGAATACAGGATAGATAGTGCCTGTTTTATTATAAGTTCACAGAATAATTCAATTATATTCTGCGAACTCATCAGGCGTGTGCTCATCTTGGAACATCTAATATAACAGGTTCTATGTTTCACTTTAAGTGGCCTCAGTGACGCAGTGACCACCCCTCGATACGCACAGTTGATTGTTGATAGCAGAGAAAACCAGACTCTTAGTTGAAGTTCTTAACGCGTTTGATTCAACTTACATCTGCGAATAATTTTTTTTTTTTTTTTTAATAAAATGGACCCAACACAAAAACACGCTCCAACATAACCGAACGCATTACCTATTACGATGTGCCAATACCCAAATGTAGATCGATTTGCAAAACTGAGTGAAAGAGTGGAGAAACACATATCGCACTAGTGAAATAAATAATTTTAATGGTTTCATTTTTTTTTTATTTCGTTTATATTTATATATTTTTTATATTTCATTTTGAGTGCTATATATTTTTACAATGAGCGTTTAATATCATTATTATTATACTATATACGTTTACATATAAGAATAACAGTAAACACAACAATAATAACCCATTATGTTTCAATTTTTCACTCCAATAAAATGTCTATAGTGGATCTAAACTTAATAGGGAGATATTTAATTTTATATGCGACCCGCGGAGTTAGGGAGCATTTTCCAAAGTGGCCCGCAAGATCATTTGGGTTGGCCAAACCTGCTTTAAACTGTGAATTATGCTACATTTTGCAAAAATTGCAGTAGAATAGATTCAAATGATCAACTTTACGTTATTTTTCGATAAACAACAATCAAAGCCAGATTTCTATTACTTCATGACCTATTAAATTCAGATACATTTAAAAAGAATTTTTGTTTTACTATATAATCCGTAAATCCGTTTTACTGTATAATCCACTTATCGTGCGGAAAATACATCTCATCAGCAATTGGTAGGTTATCAGCCTAACAACTAGGCTTCACTTAACATTACTAGGCTATCAGCCTAGTTGGGCGGATTAAAAAAACTTATTCATAGGGGAAGAATTTTCTTTTAGAGGGATTATAAAAACATTGAAAATTTTTTTTTAATTTTTAATAATTTGAATTATAGATACGTTATTAAAAAGGAAAAAAAATAAAAAAATTCCATATTAATTATTATACTTTGATCCTTTTATCAAACTTCGATTATTTTGCACGTGATACGTGGTCTTACTTTTCTTTTTTATCAAAGAATAATATGTTTAGTTTTATAATTTTTTGCTTATTTATTCTGATATTTTGTATTGCTAATATAATTTATGATGATGAATGATGAATTTATGATAACATCATGCTAATCAGATGAATAATATCAAGATATATTATCACCAATATTATGATAATATCAGATGGAATTGACATTTTTAATGCGTGTAAGAATTGTTCACATAGCTGATAACTACAAACTATTTTAAGCCAATTATATTAAGTAAATTCTTTACTAGGAAATGTATCGTACAGAATTTTTCATTTTTCTGGCTTCTGTTTCAGCCATTTTTAGTATTGTTAACGTACAGGGTGATTATAATTAAAAGTCCCATTTTCAAAATGCTATCAAAAAAGGACCACTCGTCAGAATGACTTCAAATTTGAACTGAAGATACTCGAAGAAGAGAAAAACGGTATGACATCAAAAAAAGTTCCACCGATTTTTTCCCATCCAATGTGCTATGATCTTGCTGTGATGAAGGGGATTTCCATTCACAGTGTCACAACTGTTGAATGACTTGGGAGTCATTTTTTCGTCAAAAAACCTAAAAAATTGACCACATTAAACTCTACAGTGGGTTCAATGTGCAACTCATGCCAAATAAGTTGTCATTCCGATTCAAACTATCACTGGCAGCCGAATTCACTTTCTGTAGGCCGCCGCCTACAGCGCCCTCTGTTCATACACTTTGGAACTTTTTTTATGCCATACAGCCCCCCTTCTTCTAGTATCTTCAGTTTGAATTTGAACCCATTGTGACGAGTGGTTCTTTTTTTTACAGCATTTTGAAAGCGGGACTTTAACTACTTTGATCATTTTATAAAAACGTTGATTATTTTCCACGCGATTCGCGGCTTTACTTTTCTTTATTATCAACGAATAATATGTTTAGATTTATCCCTTTTTGCTTACTTATTCTGATATCGTATTGATTGTATAATTTAATCAGATGAATTTGTTACTTTGTTACATTGTTAAGCATTGTTCTTCGACATAACTACAAAGTTATCAGTTATATCATAGTTTCGTCTATAATTGTACGGAATTATTAATTTAAATTCTTTTAGTTTTAATTTTAACTTTTTTATTTTATCTTACTTTACCTTACTTTTTATTTTTTGTATTTTTATTTTATTTTTAGAGTACCATTTTTAAATTTTTAGAAACTTTATTTTTACCATACTACTGTGCCCAAACAGTAAGGACAATTATTTTTTTTTCAAAAACTCTTTATTTATTCTTCCAAATTTATTTCATCGCCTTCAAAGTAACCCCCTCCGGACACACTGCACTTATGCCAACTTTTTTTTTCCAATCCTCATTGCATGCTAAAAAGTAATCGGCAGGGATGGCCTACAAAGAGCGCGCCAAGTTGAATCTCTTCAATCTAGACAAAACGATGTGCTCGGAGTGGTCTTTTGAGTTGGGAATAACCAGAAGTCGCACGGTGTGAATACGGTGGTTGTGGAACGATATGGGTTTCAATTTTGGCGAAAAAGTCTCGAAGAATCAATGTAGTGTGAGCTGGCGCATTCAGTATTTTCGGTAGCCATCGAGATTGACGCGTTTGAGGCCCAAAATGGAATGGACCGGTCCTTTTGAAATTCTAACATCATCAGCAAGGTCTCTAATTGTAAATCGACGGCTTGCAAGCCACCAATACAATTTTTTGGACGTGAGCTTCGTCTGTTGAGGTGGAGGGTCGACCAGAAGGCTTTTCTTCTACAACGCGTTCTCTGCCTTCTTTGAACTGTTTTTATCACTTCTAAATATTTCTTTTCGATATAGACATGCTCACCTGCAACATTCTATACGTTTCCGCAAACAAAATTGAATGCAAGTTCTTTTCTCAATTTCTTCAGACATTTCAAAAATCGCCGGAATCAGTTTTAGCGTCGCACAAAGCCAAGCGTGACTGAAACACTAATGAATATTTTGACGTCAGATTTCACTTAGATGTCAAGGACAGTGCCAGCAACCTAAAAAAGAAAAAAAAAATTGAAATTCCATATGACCCGGGATTTTTAAATTGAAAATGGGTCTTACTTTTTGGACACATTAGTATACTAACTTTAAGCAGCCAATTAATAATCGTAAATTTTATATATGAATTAAGATAAGGAGGTTACGAGGTCTATCCCCATGGGTATTCCGTAATCAGTAGGCCAGTTGGCAGTATCATAGTTATATCAAAGTTTTTGTTAAACTATTTTAAACCAACTTTATTGAATAAAAACTTTACTATGAAATTTATCATAGAGAAATTTTCAGCTATTATTAGTATTAATAATATATATTATTATACAGATTATTTATTTTTCTTTATTTTCCTCTCTTTCTTTTATCTTTTCTTTTTTTTTCTTATATTTTTCTTCTTTTTTTTATTTCTAAATATAATCATTCACAGGAAAAAAAATACACAAAAAGTAATTTAATAATTGTATATTGAAATATTCATTTAAACAAGCCGTGACTCTATGAAACATTTGCATATAAAATTTATTTCCTTTTATTTCAATGTGGTGAATTTATTATGTTGTTTTTTAAAAAATATATATGCAGCATAACCTTTACAACTGTATAATTTTTTTATCAAAGTAAAACTATAGAAAAGATTGTAAAATATTATGCTTTAATCAAATACTTAATCAAAGTTGACAGATAATATTCTACTTTCCTGTTAAACAGGTCCATGAAACAGGTTTCATGAGTTGTAAATAGAATTTAGCAGTATGAAACTGATTCACCAAAGGGTAGCTATGGAATTTTCCTGGGAGACATCACTGCAATTTTTAAAAAATAATTATTTTTTTATTTTTACTTTTTATAGAAGGAAAAAAAGTGAATTGTTTTAAAATTTGATATAAATAAATTTTTATACATTCGTTTCAATTTTAAAATCTCAAAACAAAAATTTATGTGTTTTAATGAAAAGAACGTTACAAGAATAAATTTTGTATTGATTATCTACGAAGATTAACAACAAAGATTTACCAAATAGAAAAATATGGCAAATTTATTAGTAAACTTTTTTATCCTGACGTACTTCAGAAGAATTATAATAAAATTAGAGGTGTTGCCACGCAGTAAAATAAATTATGAATGCCATTTTATGACTCAACTATTTTTATTAATTCCTCCTTATTAAATTACTACTTCTAATAAATATAATTATTTTCGTAATACGTTATTTTGGATTTATTCGTTAAAACCGTTTGTTGTTTAAAGCATAGAAAAGTGGAATCCCTTTTATTCCTTATTGAATTATTACTTACTAATACATTTAATTATTTTCATAATAAGTTATTTTGGATTTATTCGTTAAAATAGTTTGTTGTTTAAAGCATAGGAAAGTGGAATTCCTATTTTTCCTTATTAAATTATTACTTACTAATAAATTTAATTATTTTCGTAATAAGTTATTTTTGATCTATTCGTCAAAATCGTTTGTTGTTTAAAGCATAGGAAAGTGGAATTCCTTCTTTTCCTTATTGAATTATTACTTACTAATATATTTAATTATTTTCGTAATAAGTTATTTTGGATTTATTCGTTAAAATAGTTTGTTGTTTAAAGCATAGGAAAGTGGGTTCCTTTTATTCCTTATTGAATTATTACTTACTAATAAATTTAATTATTTTCGTAATAAGTTATTTTGGATTTATTCGTCAAAGTTGTTTGTTGTTTAAAGCATAGGAAAGTGGAATTCCTTTTTTTTCCTTATTAAATTATTACTTACTAATAAATTTAATTATTTCCGTAATAAGTTATTTTGGATTTATTCGTTAAAATAGTTTGTTGTTTAAAGCATAGGAAAGTGGAATTCTTTTTTTCCGTATTAAACTATTACTTACTGATAAATTTAATTATTTTCATAATAAGTTATTTTTGATCTATTCGTTAAAATTGTTTGTTGTTTAAAGCATAGGAAAGTGGAATTCCTTTTTTTCCTTATTAAATTATTACTTACTAATAAATTTAATTATTTTCGTAATAAGTTATTTTTGATCTATTCGTTAAAATCGTTTGTTGTTTAAAGTATAGGAAAGTGGAATTCCTTCTTTTCCTTATTGAATTATTACTTACTAATAAATTTAATTATTTTCGTAATAAGTTATTTTGGATTTATTCGTCAAAATCGTTTGTTGTTTAAAGCATAGGAAAGTGGAATTCCTTTTTTTCCGTATTAAATTATTACTTACTAATAAATTTAATTATTTTCGTAATAAGTTATTTTTGATCTATTCGTTAAAATCGTTTGTTGTTTAAAGCATAGGAAAGTGGAATTCCTATTTTTCCTTATTAAATTATTATTTACTTATAAATTTAATTATTTTTGTGATAAAATATTTTTGGATTTATTCGTTAAAATCGTTTGTTGTTTAAAGAGTAAGTTAGAGTTTAAAGTGTAAAATCGTATTTTTTTTAATGTAATGTTTTTGTGTGAGTTTGAATAAGCGCCTGGATGGCTTAGATTCACAATTAGACCCGGTAGGTGGCGCTGAAATCGAGATAACTCCTCCTAAGCGGCTTGACAGATTTTGATGAAATTTTTTTGTGTGTTTGACAGAATATGGAGAATGCTTTTTTGGTATAAATCGCCACCAGAGTGCTGCAGCATATCGACTTGCATACCGTTCATCCCATCGCTATGAAAATGGGTCATAACATGCATTCGAATATGGAAAATAGGTTCGTGCTCTCCACTTTAGTGTGACTTGCCACTAGAAGGTGCTGCAGCAATTCATCTGATAGACTGCACCAATATCGTTCGAATATATCGATCACCGATATGCACCTATAATGGAGCTTGGAGAATATATTCGCGATATGTCATTTTCTACAATGCATTTTTTTTTTGACAGGACAACGTATGCCGTGTTCTGATAGTATATATATATATATAAATATATATATTATATTTTTATAAAGTAGGAAAGAGCAGAATTCATAAAATTTTAATAAAATGTATACAAAATAAAAGTAAATTTCTTCCCTTCGACTTTTACGTGCAATATTAACACATGAATTTTACTGCATTATGACATTTATTATAAACTTATTTCAAGTTGGTGCCAATCTGTATAATAAAATACTCCTGAAACTGTTCCAGCCAAATGCATACATAAGATACACATATGGATACAGGAAAGGAATGAGAACTGCTTTTACAATTTACAAAATTAATAAATAATTCTTGCTATTTTGAAAATATGTGCAATATTTTTCTGTAACTGAAAATTAGAGATTTAACTAATTAGGGAATATTAGTTGTAATATTTTTTTATTTACTTCAAAGCTAACGATGCTTATTTTTAAAGATACTATATCATAATAAGTACACAGTCCAGTCACATTAATGTGACCACCACCTACTTTCGGCGTCAACGTGAAATAACCAATCACAAAAGGCAGGTGGCAGCACATTGCAGTGGAGTGTATATAAAGGATGTCCTAGGCCCTCGGAAAGCATTTCAGTCGTTTGCGTAATGCAGAAATGTAGCAATTTATCCGACGTCCAAAAGGGCATGATTATTGGATTTCGGGCCAAGAGTGGAAGCATTTCGGAAACGGCTAATTTTGTGAACTGTTCGCGTGCCGCCGTGGTAAAAGTATACCGTGCGTGGCAAAACGATACTATCAAAATCAGCTGCATGGCACATCTGGTGCACCACGGGCTATAGATGACAGAGGCGAACGAAGGCTACGGAGATGCATTTGGGCGAATAGGCGTGCAACTGTTGAGCAACTGACCTCCCAGATGAACCAAGGGCCTACCAAGAGTGTATCCTCAACAACGGTTCAGTGAACGTTGCTGCGCATGGGCCACCGCAGCAGATCCCTGGTTAATGCACCTATGCTGACTGCTGTTCATCGGCGATGAAGGCTGGAATTTGCGCGCCAGTACCGAAACTGGACGTCCACAGAGTGGCGACAGGTGGCTTTTTCCGATGAATCACATTTTATGCTCCATCGGACAGATGGACGTTGGCGTATACGGCGTGAAACGTCTGAAAGCAAACACCCTGCAACAAATGTCGGAAGGATCCAAGCAAGGGAGCATTATGGTTTGGGGAATGTTTTCCTGGCATTCACTGGGTGCACTCATTATTGTGGAAGGCACGAAGGATCAGAACAAGTACGCATCTGTCCTTGCGGACCATGTCCACCCCTACATGCGAACTATTTTTCCTCAGAATGATGGCATCTGCCAGCAGGACAATGCGAGGTGTCATACAGCTCCCAGTGTATGTGTGTGGTTTGAAGAGCACCAGGATGAGTTTACTCTCCTGGCCAGCCAACTCACCGGATTTAAACCCAATCGAGAAACTGTGAGACCACCTCGATCATTTGTTCGCGCCATGGATCCTCAACCGCGTAATCTAGCGCAGCTGGCCACGGCACTGGAGTCGTCATGGCTCAACATCCCAGTGAATAGCTTCAGAAATCTAATTGACTCTCTTCCTGCACGTCTTGCAGTGGTTCGCTCTGTCAAAGGTGGTTATTCTGGCTTTTGACAGGAGGTCATATTAATGTGACTGGACTGTGTATAATTCTACTGATAATTTTGGCATGCAGATTATATTTTTTACTGAAATATTTGATTAAAATGTAATATTTGTGCTACAGAGGACAGTAATTTAATATGTATATATAATTATCAGCTATAAATATTATACATAATTAAAATATTTCAATAGCGTGTAGTGTAAACGTTTTTAGAATTACTCCTAATAATGGAAAAAGAAAATATCATAAGCACAAATCAGAACCCCAAATGGAAACTACGAAGCTTGCCGTAAAGTCATCATACAAGTTAAACGAATTTTCAGCGTCATGGTGCTTTACTTAAGAACAACAGAGGGAGTTGATATTTGTCCAATCTATTTTACAAATAGTCCCTCTGGTATGCAGGGCGATTATAATTAAAAGTCCCACTTTCAAAATGCTGTCAAAAGAACCCCTCGTCACAATGAGTTCACATTTGAACTGAAGATACTCGATTTAAGGGTGAAAAGGTATGACATCAAAAAAAAAGTTCCACCGATTTTTCCCATTCAATTGGATATGACCTTGGCGTGGTGGATGGGCTTTCCACTCAGAGTGTCACGACTGTCAAATGAGTTGGAAGTCATTTTTTCATTCAAAAACCGAAACAATCCAGCACATTGAACACTAGAGTTATTTTTAATGTGCAACTCATGTCAAATACGTTGTCATTTCGATTCAAAGTAACACTGGCAGCCGTATTCACTTTCTTTATGATTCTTATAGCGCCGTCTATTCATACACTTTGAACTTTTTGGATGCAGTACCGTTTTCCACTTCTTCGAGTACGTTCAGTTCGAATTTGAACTCATTGTGACGTGTGTTTCTTTTTTTTTTTTTGACAGCATTTTGAAAGTGGGACTTTAATTACAATCACCTTAAATGTACTTTGATCTTTTATCAAACTTCGATTATTTTCCACGCGATCAGCGGTTTTACTTTTCTTTTTAATTAACGAATAATACGAGTACGTTTAAATTTATCCTTTTTTGCTTACTTATTCTGATATCGTATTGATTGTATAATTTAAGCAGATGAATTTGTTACTTTGTTAAGAATTATTCTTATAACATAACTACAAACTATACAGTTTATCTCTTATTTATTTTATCTGCTGTTTATCTGTCATTAGACTTTTTATGATAAGAGATGCCCACCTTTGAAATCGAAGTAGATAACAGCAGCTATAGGAACGCGACAGGGAAAGTATCATTGGGATGATAAAAGATGGGCTTTTGGATCGGTAGTTGTATTTACACGGCCATTCCTCTTTGTGTCCGTATCCTTGCGAAGCGTCTGGCTGACGATTATTTGATATCGCGGTGCTCATATCATATATAACTGTTATTAACATCGTCGCCTCCGTTTGGAGTGATGCATCTCTGGGTGGAATATTGGAGGGCGACAGACTAGAGCAGGGGTCTCCAAACAACGACTCGCGGGCCAAATCCAGCCCGCCAATGTCATCAATCCGGCCCGCGACAGTGAATAGCTTATTGTTGCTGTAATAAGTTGGATAAAAAAACACAGAATGATAATAACTCGGTTTTATTGACTTGCTAGGTAAAGCTTAATGACAAGCATAATACGCAGAAAATTTAACTTAAGCATAACAATTAGCAAATAATTGAAATGAATCCCGCCAACATCATATACTAGTGAACATCCCGCGGTTACCCTCGGTAGTATTGTTGGATAAAAAAAACACAGAATGATAATAACTCGGTTTTATTGACTTGCTAGGTAAAGCTTAATGACAAGCATAATACGCAGAAAATTTAACGGTTTTATTGACTTTAAGCATAACAATTAGCAAATAATTGAAATGAATCCCGCCAACATCATATACTAGTGAACATCCCGCTGTTACCCTCGGTAGTATTGTTGGATAAAAAAACACAGAATGATAATAACTCGGTTTTATTGACTTGCTAGGTAAAGCTTAATGACAAGCATAATACGCAGAAAATTTAACTTAAGCATAACAATTAGCAAATAATTGAAATGAATCCCGCCAACATCATATACTAGTGAACATCCCGCGGTGACCCTCAGTAGTTATGTTGGGGTAAAGAGTATCGCATATGTATGTATATCGATGTTTGGAATGTATATATCCTGAATCAAACATATGATTTTTATCCTAAAAATCCCTCAGAAATGGAAAAGCTAAATGAACGCGAATGAAACCGTGGGGTATCCAGTTGTAAAAACAATAATGAGATTTATGTAATTGTGAGTTTTCACTGACAAAAGTGGATCAATTTTACTTCTACCAATTATTAAAAGAGATTTAATATGCTCATCGGTTAACTTAGATCTGTAAACATTCTTTGTATACTTCATTTTGGAGAATGAAGCGAATTTAACAAGCGTATGCTCGCTCAGAGAGCGTACTCGGCGACTAGTCTAGAAATTATAGATAATGGCAGAAAAATTAAAACAGTTTTGTCCCTTGGTACTTACTGGAGTAAACAGTATGGCCCTAAGGCTGGAAAGTTTGGAGTCCCCTGGACTAGAGGATGTTGTAGGACACCTTAAGAACGCAAATATACCTCAATGCCCAGCTGCTTGTATCGTGCATGCAGGTTGCAAGTAGGAAGCAAGTATTCAAATTGAAACATTATAATTTGTACTTCCTTGAGATTTTCTACAATAAATGACACCTTCGGCTTTAACTTTATAATCACTTACTTATGTCCAAATTTTAAAATTTGTAACATTTCAATCGGTTTTGATGATTCATTTTTGGTTTGCACATATAAGATAAAGAGTGTAGATTAAAATCTTTAAAATAAATTAAACTTTTATACATATTACTATTATTTTAATAAATATGTATGATCTAACTTATTAACAATCCGATAAAGTTATTATCTAATTTTGTATGGTAAACATATCATAATGGTTCAAACGTCAAAGATCTTTCCTAAATAAATTTATGTGTATTACCACATCCATCCGGCCATCTGTATGGTAAATATATCATGATGGTTCATATGTGAAAACTTTTGCCTTAATTTATGTGTAGTACTTCATTAATTCAACCATATGTATGGTAAATATATGATGATGGTTCCTATGGGAAAATTCTTGCTTTAATTTATATGTCATGTGTATGGTAAATATATCATGATGGATCAAATGTGAATATTCTTGCCTTAATTTATGCATACTACCACATCCATCGGATCATTTACATAGTAAACATATCATGATGGCTCAAATGTCAAAGTTCTTACCTAAATTAATGTGTAGTATCGTACTTCCATTCGGGCATCTATATGGTAAATATGCCATGATAGTGTTAATCATTCTAATAAGAATAATGTACGTTTGATCCGTAAATATGAACCTATGGTTCCAACTTCAGAGATATCATATTTTTAAGACGGAAAAAAAGTTTCTTCGATGTTATATTTTTCTCATCAAAGAAACTACAGCAAGAAAACTTCAAAATTCTTTTATGATATTGAGTACAAAAGATAAAAATGTGCATAGCTTAATCTATAATTATATATAATTTTAAATATAATTATATAATTTTATATAAATTATATATAATTTTTTATTTCATGGCTGGTTAGAAAAAAATATAATAACATATCTGAAAATGCTTTTAAGGCCAATGATAGAAATATGCACGACTTATTTTATAAAAATTTTTTTCTCTTTATTTCCAAGATGCTTCCTACACATTCCAAGAAAGGTGAAGAGACCTTCCCATTAGAAATGGACCACCTGCCCGAATTTGCAATTAAAAAATGTCAAGTTGAACTGAAAGAGACACCTGAAAAGAAACTGAAGGCTCTTCAAGAAGTGAGAGAGTTTTTTGAGAAGTAGGTTGTTCTTCTGATACTTTCTTCGATCCAATTGGTTTCTTAATTCTGAAGTAAATCAAAATTTTCTAAAAATTAATTTACTACTGTGCACAAAAAAAAAGTTAGACCAATTTTCAATTTAAAATTCCCGGTGCTTATGGAATTTTAATTTTTTTTTTTTTTAGGTTGTTGGCACTGTCCTTGACATCTGTGTGAAATTTGACGTCAAAATATTCATTAGTTATCGAGTTACGCTTGGCTTTGCGAGACGCTAAAACTGATTCCGGCGATTTTTGAAATGTCTGAATTCATTGTGCAAAGAAATTGCATTCAATTTTGTTTGCGGAAACGTACAGAATATTGCAGAAGGCATTCGGTGAGCCTTCCTATATCGGAAATAAATGTTTAGAAAGAGTTTAAATAGTTCAAAGAAGGCAGAGAACGCGGTTGAAGACGAAGATCCCTCTGGTCGACCCTCAACCTCAACCGACGAAGCTCACGTCCAAAATTAAAGATTTCGGGCTTGCAAAACCGTCTATTTACGATTAGAGACGATGATGTCGGAATTTCAAAAGGATCGGTCCATTCCATTTTGGACCTCAAATCTTGATTGATACCGAAAACATTGAATTCGCCAGCTCACACTGCATTGATTCTTCGTGACTTTTTTTCGTCAAAAATGAAACTCATATCGTTCCACAAGCATCGTATTCATACCGTGCGTGTATGAATAGCGTCCGTGACGGTATGAAAATACCGTCCGCGTACCATATTCTGGCTATTCCCTAAACTTAAAAGACCACTCCGGGGACACCGTTTTGAGTCGATTGAAGAGATTCAACGTGAATCGCCGCGCGCTTTGAAGGCCATCCCTGCCGATGACATTTTTAGCGTACATTGAGGATTGGAAAAAAAGTTGGCATAATTGCACTGTGTCCCGAGGAGATTACTTTGAAGGCGACGAAATAAATTTGGAAGAACAAAGAGTTTTTGAAAAAAAATATAAATTGGTCTTATTTTTTGGACACAATATTATGCAATTAATCACGTATATCGTAGTGTTCCGATTATTATTAATGTAAATTTGTGTTTGATTGGTTACATTGATTCTCATTATTTTCAGAATCTGTCAAACACCTTACAGTAAAATTGGGTTCATTAAAGTCCCATTCATCAAATATTTAAAGAACTTATTAGTATTATTATGGAAATAAGTCAACAATCTATCTGATTGCGAAAAAATCACAAAACACAGAGTGGACACAAAGTTCTACTCTGATTAAGCAAATTTACTGTGAGAAAACTATTATAATTAGACATGTTTGTTCAGATACATTTTAAGTGATGTTATAAAGTTTGTAATTAACCCACATACTTCAGTATATATTTTTAATTTTCGTCCTCTTGGAAGTTTGTCGAATCTCAAAGGAGTTTCACCACGTATTCCTTATCACAGGGGTGGCACCCCACGACCCGCTTTAAAAAATTTTCCGGCCCGTGAGATTTATCACAATTTTATAAAATATATTTATTTTATAATGGCCCAAGGAGTGAAAAACAAATGTATTAAAAAATACATTATGTGTGCATACATATATTCAAAAATGGACTGCCGAAAAGATGAGAAAAAAAATTAACTTTGCTTTTAAATTAATATTCTTGCGAATATAAGACAGATAGTGACTGTTTTATTGATGAATTTACAGTTATGAGTTCGAAGAATAATTAAATTATATTTTGCGAATCTTGCGCGCGAATCTTGGAACATCTTATATAACAGGTTCTATGTTTCACTTTAAGTGACTTCAGTTACGCAGTGACCATCCCTAGATACGCACAGTTGATCGTTCCTAGCAGAACAAACCAGACTCGTAGTTGAAGTTGTTAGCACTTTTGGTTCAACTTACACCGGCGAATCAATTTTTTCTAAAATGAAATTGACCCAACACAAAACACGCTCAAACATAACGGATGCTCACCTGCAACAACAATTACGATGTGCCAATACCGAAATTGAGATCGGTTTGCAAAAGCTAAGTGAAAGAGAGGAGAAACAAATATCGCAAGAGTCAAATAAATATTTTTTTAATGATTTCATTTCTTTTATTTCGTTTATATTTTTATATTATCTTTTTAGTGCTATATATTTCTTTACAATGTGCGTTTAGTGTCATTATTATTATATTATCTATCTTTACATGTAAGAATAATAGTCAACGCTATAATAATAACTCATTATAAAATTTCACACAGATGTCGAGGACAGTGCCAGCAACCTAAAAAAAAAAAAAAAAAGTTGAAATTCCGTAAGCCCCGAGATTTTAAATTGGAAATTGGTCTTACTTTTTGCACACAGAAGTATATATAGATATTTTATTTTTAGTGTTACATATTTTTTTGCAATGTGCGTTTAGTATCATTATATTATCAATGTTTACATGTAAGATTATTGTGTTTATTATAACTAATTACGTTTCTATTTTAATATATAGTGAGTCTCAATGTAATAGGAGGATATAAAATTTTATAGGCAGCCCGCGGAGTTAGGATGCATTTCCAAAGTGGCCAGCAAGATCCTTTGGGTTGGCCACTCCTGCTCTAGTGGATACTCGCTATTTTGAGATTTTCATTTAAAAAAAAATATGTGTTGAAGGCTGAGTATATTTAGTGAAAAACCTATGATCTACAGGAACTTTTTGTGACTTTACTTTAACCCTCTTTCTAGACATTTTATACTGGCAGTAGAGAAAAATTAAAAATACCCTTCGATTCAATGTATTGGGATCTATAAAAATCACTCATAAAAAGCATCTGAACCTTCTCATTGAAATGGGGGAATTCAGAGACGGAAATCAGGGTAAAGAGGGGACGTCTCCAAATTGAAAGTAGCCTACAGTCTTACGAAATCCATAGCACCTACCCAAAAAATGAACCAAGTTAAACTGTTAATTTCCATAAAGAACAAATAAGTACTTTGAAATTGATTTGTTAATAGGCTAATAAAACATATTAAAATGAATATACTTTTCTTTATGTGGTGAACTCTGAGTATAAGTTATGAAAGATCTTTGGTCTACAGGAATTTTTGTGACTATACTTTAATCACCTTTCTAGATATTTAATACTCTCAGTAGAGAGAAATTGAAAATACCCTTCGATTCTAGGTATTAAAATAAGAATCACTCATAAAAAGCATCTGAACCCTCTCCTTGAAATGAGGGAATAAACAGACTGAAATCAGGGTAAAGAGGGGGCATCTCCAAATTTAAAGTAGTGTACGGTCTTCGAAATCCATATCTTATGCAAGTTTCAATAATGAAAGCTCCAATTTAAACTTTTAGATGAAGAACAGACAAGTACTTTTGAAATTGATATGCTAATAGGTTAATAAAACATACTAAAACGACATTTTTTTTTTTTTTTTTTTAGAGAACCGGAAAACGAGTGACATTGATTTTCACGACGATTTCATTGTTCAGCATTTGAGAAAAAGTAAATATGACGTCGCAAGGACTTGCAAGAGTGTTCACAACTCTGTCATGACGAGAAATAAACACAGCGAAGAATTCAAAAGCATTGAAGATGAGTATTTTTCAACAAAAGATTCCACAAAAGTGATTCGTGTCCTACCTAAAAGATCTCCGGATGGTTGCGCAGTTGTGCTACTCCAATTTGGTAATAAAACAATACAGTTTTTAATTGGGCGATTTTTAGCATTAAATTGTAATTAGATTTTATATTTGTTATGTTAATTTTTTATGCTTTGATATATATCACATTCAATGTGAATTTTCTAATATACATAATACGGTGTATAAATACTTTTAATAAATTGTTAATTCTATAAAATCATAAAGAGCGACAATTTTCAAATACTAAAATAATTTTCTGGTGAATTAATAAAGGAAATGCGATTAACCAATCAAATTTATCCACCCTTAATTTTCTGTAAAATTCTTGATTTTCTTTGGAATGTTTTTAAGTAAAAATTTAATTTTTAATCTCATGAATATAATTACACCAATGTTGCACTTCATTGTTATGTTTAAACATCAATAGCCAATTTATCTAAACTTTTTTGTATTGATTGAGTGTTGAATTTGTTCATAACCTGCTCCAGGCCAGTGTTAAGTGCGCAACTAGCTTGAGTTGATACAAATCCAATGATAGTGTTGAAGCAGTCACTGGCAACTGGCAACTGGCGTACCGATTACGGAGTACCAACAGGGGGGAAATACCCTTAAACCTCCACATCCTAATTCATAAATATGCTTTAAATTTTAATTGGCTGCTTAATTAATGTTAGTAGAAATACAAGATAAAGTTTCTAAAGATTTAAGTTAAATGGTACACTAAAAAAAAAAAAAAAAGAAAAAAGATTAAAAATACTAATAATAAAAGTAAAATGCAAAATAAAAGAAATTTAAGTTAATTTTAAATTCAGTACAATTAGGGACCAGTTGTCGATGCCAAACTATTGAAAAATAAACAGAGTAGAACTCATTTGAATAAACACGGGGATTATGCTGAACGGTAGGAGCCATTGAAGAGTGATGCTGCAAAGTAAATAAATTATCCACACACACAAAAAAAAGGCTATAATCAGGACCGCATTTTTAGAAATTTTCGATTTTATAATTTTTATTTTTATTTTTTAGTTTTGTTCCATCCTTTTATTTTCCTAACAAAAAAAAAGGGTAAAAAAAGCGTACAATAAAAACCTAACTATTCACTAGTCGTTAAGATAGAATTGTGGTGCACAACGTAGCATAAATATAAAAATAGTGAATTGAGCCGAGTGTCAGATTCGAACCCTCAACCTTCAAGCAGTCGCTGTTTTCCGAAATGAGGGGATCTGATGTCCCGATTGTAATAACGTGGGTAAACCGTTTTGCATCAGCAAGATAGACTACCTGATGAGAAGACTTCATGAATTTCCATAATGTAACACATCACTTGATAAGTCTCCGATCTAACACATATATGGCAATACTGTTGACAGACCCACATGATTACTGAATAGTAGCATCCTCCAAACGATACATGTCAAAATTTCGTGACAATCTGATACTGAGTTTACAGGTTACAGTGGTTTTAATGTAATTTTCAAAACAATGGATAAAAAAGAATTTCGTGTGTTGATTAAACACTGTTTTTTATTGGAAAACATACCGTTGAAGCCAAATAGTGGCTTGATGAGCGTAACGGAGACTCTGCACCAGAGAAATCAACTACCATTGACTGGTACGCTGAATTTAAAGGCGGTCGTACAAACACCGATGGTGCTGAACTCTATGCTCGCTCAAAATCGACAGTTGTTCCCAAAAACATAAAAAAAATTATAACTGAAACCTGCTCGGCAAATTTCAACTTATCATGTGTGAACATTGGAGAACGGATGAATAAACTCAGGAATATGCCAATGTTTAATAATGCAAGAGATAAAGGAAGCAATTGGTTGGAATACTACAAAAATAGCCGAATTCAAATAGCCATATGAATATAGCAATGTTGAATAGATCAAGAACTTCATGAAGAAGGAATTGTTCAAGAATCTCTAAAAGAATGTACAAAAGTAAGATAAATGAAGTCACAAATTAAGAATGAAGTATTCCCAATTCTACAAGAATCGTAATCACATACAATACCCAAAAGAATATATCAAAGTTTGAAAATTCTAGGCATAAATGAAGAATGAAGTATTCCAAATTTTACAAGAAACGTTATCGCATACAATACCCAAAAGAAATCAAAGTTTGAATATTCTAGGCATAAATGAAGAATGAAGTATTCCAAATTTTACAAGAATCACTATCACATTCAATAGCCAAGAGAATATATCAAAGTTTGAAAATTCTAGGTATAAATAAAAAATTGAGTATTCCAGATACAATAAGAAGCACTAAACATCTCAATAAGCATGGGAAAATGACAAAGGAATAAATATGAAATTTCAAAAATGAAAGAATTGATCAACGCACTACGAGTGTTTATAGCCATTGGATATACAAATGTTTAAAATCCCACGCCAAAACGTGTAAAGTTCTTCAAAACCATACTACAAAACACTTCAAGCAAAAGCCAAATTCTCCAGAAAGTTCCTGGGGATTAACATTATTCATGAATGATTTCAAGAGTTATGGGGCCCAAACTACCATTTTTCCGCCAAAATTTTCAAATTTGGAATATCACTTTATTTGCTGCACTTTTTGGATTGCGCCAAGAACCCCTAAACAGGACAACATGCTCACACATGATAATATACAAAATGGTTTTGAAAGACCTTAAAGTGAAGTTGCGTGAGATATCTGACACCTTAAAGATAACAGAAAGTAATGAGTTTACAAAAGTTTAAGCATGCTTAAGTGTCTTCGAAATGGGGTGCCGCGTTTGCTCACACCGGATCGAAAACAACAACACGTCGACGATTCAGATAGCTGTTCAAGTTAGATAAAAAGGATTTCGCATCGATATGTGACAATGGATAAAAACGTGGATTCATTACTACACACCTGAAACAAAATGATCGTCAGCTGAGTGGACAGAAGTCGGTGACAGTCGTCCAAAGCGACCAAAAACTCAAAAATCAGCAGGAAGGTTATGGCATCCGTATTTTGGGACACACATGATATTATGTTGACTATTTTAAGAAAGATAAAACTATCAATAGCATCAAATAGCATGTCATGAATATTACATGTCATTATTGGATCGATCGAGAGTAGAAATTAAGAAAAAAGTGCCCCGTGTCAAAAGTCGATGAAAACAATGGTTAAATTGAATGAATTAAGCTTCCAATTGTTCCCCACCCCCATACCCTCCCAATATGGCCCCAGGGACTATTGGGATTTTGCAGACATCAAAAATATGCTCCAGGGAAATAAATTTGTCTCAAATGAAGAAGTGATTGTTGAAACTGAGGCCTGTTTAGAGAGCAAAGTCACATCGTGCTACAAAAAAGACACCAAAAAGTTAGAGGAAAATTGGAATGAATGTATCGCTCTTGAAGAAGAGTATGTTGACGAATAAAATCAATTTCTAAAAAAGAATTTGTTTTCTTAGCTAGACCGGAGACTTATTGAATGATGTGTTAACGCTTCATTGAGAGATGGTTATCCCTAAAAGTTCTACAAGAATGTTATGCCTCCTGCTTCATAGATCTTAGGTGGGGTATTAGAGGTTTATATAAGTGGAACACCATGATAGATGATACTTAAAAAAAAAAACAGAAATTAGTCTAGACGAAGAAGAAATTTTCTTTTAAAATTATTGATATTTATTTATTTATTTTGAATCAATCAACAAAATATTAATTATTTGCTTTTCCTTCCTCAATCATAAAGAATTCCTTAATTGAAAAGGAATTGAAGGAGAAATAAATTATATTAATTCCAATGTTTGATCAATTCAGTTGGGAAAAATCATTTAAAACGGATTCAAAACCATTGCTAATTTTTTATGTATTCCCAACAGGTAAATGGGATCCGGACGAACTTGAATTCATGGATTTCAAGCGTATGATTGCCACGTGCTACGTACAAATGATGCGCGATCCCATGACTCAGATCAACGGCATCAGGGCCATCTTCGACTACGAAGGGACCTCTTTCCGGCATTTCAGATACGGCACGCCTCAAAATTTGTACATGTATTACAACATGGGATTTGTAAGTTGCTCCTTAAATGATAGCTCGATAAAAATTTAAAACACTGTACTCTTTTGCGCAAAATGCGTCGCTAGGATGCCAATTCGCCAAATAAACGTAATAACAAGTAATATAAAAAAAAAAATCAATTCCACTTTTTTTCACTGTATTGCAGAAAGTCCTTTATAAATGATTTTCATTCATTTCTTTTTAAGTTTATCTGGCGCCATCTATGAGTAGATATATATGCAACTTAAATCTAAAAAAAAATTTAAATTAATGAATTAAATTTAATGACTGAATTAATATTTGAAAAACTGTATTAACATCCAGTGTCATCACTACAAGTTCAAAAAAATGTACTTGAACTTGAGTGGATGAATAAAAGTATTTTATGAACGATTGAAAATGTGAACAAGATATATAGAGGGGGAGAGTGTGAGCTAATAGAAGGAATTGAATAAATGCCGCAGTTTGGCTTCGCTGTAAAACGCTATTAAGCTAAAATCCATCATTAGGATGCCAAGTCACCAAGTAAACAAACAAAATACCTGCGGAAGTTCGTGTAGTTGTTTCACCAAAATTTATTGCCAAATAGCGCTATTATTCCAACATTAGTAGCCAAACAGCTATTACACCAAATTTTATTCCTTAAATTGCTTTTACGGCAAATTTTATTACTTAAAAAGCCAAATTACTATTGCCAAAATTTATCTCTTTATCACCAAATTTTTTTCACTAAGCCGAATTTTTATTTTTAAATTGCTTTTCCATGAATGCTATTATTTAACGCCAAATTTTTATCATTATCATACCTAAAAATGTATGCCTTAATGAATTTATGTAAAAATTTTACCACTGCAATGGCAAAAGTTTAAGGATTTTGCTTTTACACCAAATGACAGTTATTTAACGCCAAAATATATTCCTATTTTGCCAAAATTTTCTTGTTTAAGAAGACACACTACTATTTTCATGCTGCTAACTGGCGAATCAGAAATCTTCAAATGTTGGTTACAGGCGTAATTATGCTAAAGACGAGGATGTTGTACATTTAAAATGTCTTTATAAATATGCTGATAAATTGCTACGAAATTTCTGTTCATTTTTCTATTTGAAATAAAATTGAAAACTTAGTAAAAAATTACTGAATTGATTAAATAGTTAAGCTGATTTAAACATTAACGCAGTCGAAATTCTTTCGTTGACTTACCCCCAGTAGAACTTTGATGCGTTTTTGCAAAATTTATTTGATATTGCAGCTTGAAAAATGAATCTGGCTACATTTCAACATCTTTCTTTGATGTCAGCAACTGTGAAAGGTAATAAGAGATCATCTGGTAAAGGTAGAGAATAGAGGTGGATCGAATATAATTTTCCCATCTACATGAATTTTCCATTCTACATGAATTTATCTATAAATTTCTAAAAAGGAGATAATCTGTTAGAGGTAGAGAATAGGGTGGATGGAATATAATTTTCATCTACATGAATTTTCCATTCTGCATGAATTTCTCTGTAAATTTCTAAAAGAAAATAACAGGGTGGATGGAGCATAATTTCCCAGCGAAATTCGTTTAAGGATTCTTTGTCCCTCTTGCAATGCGTGGGGTTGGACATTGCCTGCTGCAGGATCTTTTTTTTATTGTCGATAAACAAAGGCTTTTTCTCAGCAAATTTTTTTGGGCTCATAACTGTCGACAACAAATTTCAGCAGTCACTATTCGATTGTCACTTAAGATTTCATACCGAAAATGTCCTTTCGAATCTCAATTCACACCTAAGATTCTTCTTTGGATGCAGATATGCCTTGAATGACGACTTAATCCTTGTCTTTGGGCTTAACATTATTATAGTGGGCCATAGGTTTTACGATATACAAAAATTGAATCTAAGTTATCATGTCCTTAAAAATGCATAGGATTTTCATTTACAGCCAGATGTGATTGTTTAAAGGCTAAGAAATAGCTGTAAGAAAAGCCATCCAGCTTTTCACCTCTCAAGGAGCTTGGAGAAATCTGTACTAAATAGACTCCTTTGAAAGCCACCAATAGCCATAATAGTCCCATCGCCGAAGAAGAATAAAATATTAGTATAAAAAGATATCTTTTTTAAACATTATATTTTAATTCCTTTTAAATTATAATCAGTTCATTCATTCATTTTTATTTGCATTCTAACTTAAATTTTAAGCTATTTCATTATTTAATTTACAACAATTACCAGATATAAGAACCCCTTCAGTTTACAAAATGCTCTATAAATTTATCAATATCTTCTGTATCAAAAAAAATGAAGAATAGAAAAAGGATGGACTTTTCACACTTTTAACAAGAATGTTTAAAAAGTGCCACGACAATTAAACAAAAGATCTTAATGTGCTCTTGAACTTACCCCTTATCTCAAAAACCCCATTCATAATCACTTCTATTGTAAATACACCCCATTAATATTTCCAGATGAACCATCTGAAATCTACAGAGTTTGCGTGTTTTGATGTTTCAAATAGAATAAATTAATTTCCCCGAATGGAAGGAAAAACTTTCCAAAAGCAACTATATCTTCCAAGAAAGTCATCAATTAATGATTCTTTTATTCTTCATAGAAAGAAAGCCGACATAATATCTTGCGTGCATACCATACTTTTACTTTTACCACAGGTTTATCACCTTTAATCATTCCTTCTGAATTGTACTTCTCGTTTCATATTTTTGTTTACAGTTGTCGATTTCATAGTTACTATTAATTTTTATTACTGTAAGAATTTTCTTTTCTATTTAGAAACTGCCCCCTTCTCTCCTTTCATGAGTAGTTTGCTCATGGGATGTCCATCCTACATACACTGCAAGGTGCTGAGGATTAGACACAATACAACACACAAATTGAAACACATTATAAATTTACATATGTCCAGACAAACCAAAAAAATATGATGTAACAATGTAAAAATGCAATATAAATAATGAATTTGACTCTGGAAAATATGTCGACAGGAAAGTAGCAATAGTTATAACATAATAACAACAACTAGATATATACAAAGTAGCAATACCTACAGGTATGCATTGCAAATATACGTATAAGATGGTTAGTTAGTAGCAATACCTAGTCTTAGTTTGTACTATAGTTGTACTATAAATAATAATATATTTACTATATGCACACATAACAATACTTAGCTTCTTATATCCCCCTGTGTGTTTATCTGATTTTGGAAAAGTTTGAGGTAATTTTAATTTTTCAATAAGACTTTAATTATAAACTTTAATCTTATTTTAAATATTTTTTGGTGTACTTTAATTTATTAACTTTAATTTTAATTTTATTTTCAAAAATAGACGATATTCAATATTTTTAGGCAATATTGATCTATCGTCTCTCATGAAATAATGTGGACAGTTTGGGCATTGGGATGCAATATGTAACCGAAGCTTCAATTTCTATATTCTTAATCAATGGGCTCCCTGTGTTATCTTCTTTTCTGTTATCCTTAACTGACACAACTTTCAGTTGATAATAAAGTTTATATTTATATAGCTTTATTAGTATCAAAAATACTTAATCGAGCCACCGCCCGCCATAGCTACTCCGTCGCGTTCCTTTTCTCTGCCCTTGCTCTTACATTGGAATCCCCGTACAAGACAATAGCTTATATGGAGTTACATCTCTTGTTCGTGGCGCCATCTGTTGTCTTTTATAATAACAAATAGTTTACACCTGATAACAAGGAGACATTTCTGATAAACAAGAAGAAAGTTCAAACGGGAAAGAGATACACCGGGAAATGGAAAAAGAATGCTTTTGAGGATTACTGTCGGCGACTTATATGGGAAAATACAATAGCCCAATACAAAATCAAATATCTTGAATTGTATTTATCATTTGGTTATATAATATAGTGAAGAATTTATCAAATTTGAATTTTTATATAATATTGTCAAATATAAACAATCTTTTGAGTGATAAAGATGATTTACTGATGTTAAACTGTTATTCTTGAAAATGGTGCGTGATGCTACAGCATTTACATTTAGAAATGTTCTCTATAGTTCATATAATTTATTTTAGCAAGAAAAAGTTTTAATTGAAAAGCGAGAATTGTTCACAAGATGTAATGAATTGTATTATAAAGAAAAAAAATAAAAGCTTTTTATTTACATCGAAACAACATTGGAATTGTAAAAGTTTTGTAGAATAGTATTTCTTACCAAATTCATAAAAGTTTTTAATAATTAAAAATTATTTTAAAATTTCTAATTCTTGTATTAAATTTAAAAATAATTCATCGCTTACTGCTTAAGAAAGAAATAATTAAATGAATAATTTATGATTGAAATATGTTTGTGCTTGTTCCTCTTTTCCCCCACAGAACTGCATTCCAGGCAGATACAGAAGCACGCATTTCATAAATCACTCCGTTCTACTGAAACCAGTGTGGGCCTTCATCAAGCAGTTCATATCGGCCAAGATGAGGAGTAGGGTAAGGAAAACTTTTATTTATTTATCGGACATCCTCAAGCTAAATTTTTTCTCCAAATCCTTTTTAGGAACTTCACAGTAAATTCACGTACAGAATGCAATTAGGGAAACACATTTGTTTCATCAATATTTTTTTCTAATGCAGCTGGTAAAACACTTAGACAGTTTTCTTTTATGCCTTAAGGAAAGCGTTATTCACCTAACACTACCCAGGAGAGGCGAGTAGCTTGAAGATACGCTACGGACGCGGAGTAACAATACCCCCGCAACGCTCTACGATCCTGTTAGACCGGGACCTACGGTTTAAAGTGAGTTCGAACCACTACAAACATCCATAGCACTGTCAGGACTCGAACCCGAAACCTGGTACCGAGGGCCAGAGCGCTACCACTCGGCCATTCAGGTCCATATAAATAAATATCTGATCATTTAAAACACAAAGTGCTACAAAATCGCGATTTACCAAAAATTTAATTTAAAAAAAATTTAATGAAATGAAATTTAAATAAGATATTAATAAATTACGATCATACACAGTTTAGACACGGACAATACACGGTTTAGAGTGGATTCTGAACCACTATAAACATCCATGGCACTGCCAGGACTCGAACTCGAAACCTGTGGTACCGAGAGCCCCAGAACTAGCTACTCGGCCATCAATCCCCCTGTTTCATTATTAACTTGCAATAACTTTCTCAATCGAGGTTTGTTTGTTTTGTCGCTCTACGGTCCTTTGTGCACACTTTAGGCTAATTGAGAACCTACAGCTCAACGTGGATTAATACTACTGCTACTACACCACACCACATCACTGTGCCTACAGCTGAGTTGCCCTTTTACAGTTTGGGAATAAATTTTACGTATAGAATGCATGTACTGAAATACATTTGTTTCATCACTAAAAGCTAGATAGTTTGCAGTGACTTTTTTCAATTAACTTGAAGCAACTTTCTAAATCCAGGAGAAAAAAACTACAACTCCGAATACATTTTTTCGTTGCACACGGGAGATACATGTGTTCCACATGTGTGATGCAAAGAAATGCTTTCTAAGAAATTTCTTAGAAATAACTACTTTTTCTTAGAAATAACATGTGTAACAAAAAAATGTATTCGGAGTAGTTACTTTTCTCTTGGATTGAGAAAGTTACTTCAAGTTAATTGAAAAAAAGTTATTGCAAGTTATATGGGAGGAAACACAGAAGAAAGTCACAAGACAGCCCGACTATCATTGCGAGACGCTTATATAAAGGGGATTATAATGAAAGTCCCCCTTTCAAAATGTTGTCAAAAAGAATCACTCGTCACAATGAGTTACATTTGAACTGAAAATACTAGAAAGAAGGGGTACGGCAACCAAAGAAGAAAAGTTTCACCGCTTTTTCCAATTCAATTGGGTGTGACCTTGCCGTGGTGGATGGGCTTTCCACTCACAGTGTCGCAACTGTTGAATGACTTGGAAGTCATTTTTTTTCCCGTCAAAAAAACGAAACAATCCAGCACGTTGAACACTACAGTTTGTTTTATTGTGTAACTCGTACCCAATACGTTGTCATTTCGATTCAAAATATCACTGGCAGCAGAATTGACTTTCTTTATGCCGATTGCAGCGCCATCTATTACACTTTGGAACTTTTTTTTTTGTGCCTATTAGTTTGAATTGAAAAAATACCGCAGGGTAAAATCGCAGAATAAGGGCCGTTGGCATTTGGCGTCAAAAATGTTTTGCGCCAAAGTGGAGCAAATCACAGATGCTATTCGAAGTGAAGAGAATTGCAACCCTACTACGATAGCTCGATTTCGCGAAGTAGAATTTGGATTAAAAAAAAAAAATTTGAAATTTTAGGAATTTTAATGGAAAAAATGAACATAAAATCTTGAAAATTTGAGGAAATGTTAAGGAAATTATGCTTACCCAAGAATACTGGAATATGATTAAATTTGCGTAGGCCACTTCCAGAATGATGTTCTGTTTCATAATGACATTCATGCAGATTTCTTTACAAAAATCTTCCAATCAATCACCCCCCCCCGCACCTCTTTTTGCATAATTCAGTAAAATAAAATAATTAACTTTAAGAGAGATAAACATAAGAGAGAAATTAAATAATTAAGAATATTAAGTGTTAGGTGTGTTACTTAGTATGATCCGTAGCTCAGGAGTTTAAAAATATAATGTGTACATTGTGATAATTAAAAGAAAACAAAATTTTAAAATTTAAATCCTTTGCACGATGAAAGAATAAAATAATAATAATAACAATAATAAATAAAAATTTAAAAAAAAAAATGTTTTTCCTGACTTTGGTTGGGTTTTGTATTGTACCAAATCATGGCGCCATCTGCCAGCGAATTCAAGAACCAATTGAAGATTGTATTTTGTATGTTATTTGTTTTTGTATATGTTTAGTTTGGATGTAATTATGTATTTTTAATCTTATATATTTGAACTTTAGTTTCCTTTTATTTTATTTTTATTTTTTAGTTTAAAATTTTATATTTTAAGTTTAACTTTTATTTTTTGGGGCATCGTCAACGGACTCCTAATTGTACCGATAGCTTTAGCTTTTTTCGATCTCTTGCTTTAATTGTTCTCAAGCAAGAGATGTTTTTTAAATTCTAATTGTTTTATTTTTCTTTTATTTTTATTCTTTAATTTAAGCAATTTCATTTTTAGTGCTAATGTTTTAATCAATTTAAGATGTGGCGGTTTTTCGTGGTTCTTAAAACCATCTTGGAACTATGTAACCGGTACGCCCGTTGAATAGTAGTCGAGCGCCTAGCGCCATCTTCTGGTCTAAACAAAAGAAATTCTCTTTTAAATTTTTGAGCGGAAAAATAATGGAATAACAAGTAATATAAAAAAAAAAATTTAAAAATCATGTCCTACTTTTTTTCACTCTATTGCAGAATGTCCTTTATAAATAATTTTCATTCATTTTTTAAGTTTATCTGCGCCATCTATTGGTAGATATATGTAACTTAAATGTAAAAAAAAATTGTAATTAATTAATTAAATTTAATTACTGAATTAGTATTTGAAAAAAACTGTATTAACATCAAGTGTCATCCACTACAAGTTCAAAAAAAAAAATGTATTTGAACTTGAGTGGATGAATAAAAAGTATTTTATTAACGATTTGAAAGATTGAAAATTTATTAAGATTGAAATCGCTTTTATTAAGATTGAAAATTTGAACAAGATATATATAGGGAGAGTGTGAACTAATAGAAGGAATTGAAAAGAGATTAAAAATCAAACTCGAGATGAAAAATACAGTAGTCTATCCTGGATCGATATTAATTCTTTTTATTATTGCTGATAAAGTTTAGTTCTGATTAGTTTTTTTAATTCTGATTAGTGATTGCTCTTGGCCTTTTTAACAGGTTTTCTAGAACAATGATCCTAAATTGGAAGAATAGTGATTAAAGGGGTATTTGAGTTGCTGAATTTGTCTAAGAATTTAGTCGAAAGTCTTCTAGCGTAGTCCAGAATAGGTTCTAAATTTAAGTCTTTATGCAGAAAATTATGATTTAAATAGTACGCAACGATTAAAATTACTATTTAATAGTACGATTTAAATAGTACGAGTGTTTGTAATTTTTAGAATTTGCTGATTTTGAAAAACCTGCAGTTTCCTCAATGTGGCCATGGCAGCGGTTATCCAAATAGGAGACGCGTAAGTTATAATTGGCCAAAGAATGGAAGTATAAAGAGTGAGCTTACTTCTGATCGAAAGTTTGCTTTTGAAATTTAATAGTGGAGTCATTTGACGGCTAGCAATAGTTGGCCTTCTAAGAGTGTCGCGGAATTCAGCGTACATTCAATTTCATCAGCTATATCCGCAATCGAATGCCTACGGATCCAGTTATACTTTTGATTCTCATACTATCGTGCAAACCCATTTTTTTTTTTTTCATTGAGAGAACCATCAATTTTGACGAATGGATCTCCTCACATTTTTTTGCTACACCATTCCACATATATCCACCAGATTTATCTTTCATAACAGTTAGATCCATACCCTTTCTCCACACGACATTTTTAGCAATTAAACCTTTAAATATGCACTACTCAGTAGCTTCCAAAGTAGTTCCTCAGTAGCTTACATTCCAAATCCCTACTGTAACAACCTTCATTCAATTTTAATAAATGCACGGAATCTTTGTTCCCGGATAAAATAATTCCATACCAGACATCGCTAATAGAAAGACTTTGGTCAACACACAAGGAAAGAAAACAACTGTAACCGCTTAAATGGATAACGAGTAAAATAAATCTTTATTAAAATTAACGGCTTCTAATTCTTCTAGAAAATTCCAGTAATTGAATTAAATCACGTGATTAATTTTGGCCATTCAAAACCCAGTAATTAATATTGGCCAATCGGCATTAGGCAAAACCTTGGCTACCACATTTGGCGATTTTCTCCCACATGGCAGCCAAAAAATTTCGCCAAATCCTAACGGTCACTATTTTGCGATATGGCCCAAAAGAAAAATCTTCTATCCTTGATTTATATATTGCCATAAGCAAGGGCTGCACCGCTGTGACTCATTGAGCACTACCCAGTGGCACATGTAGCTTGAAGTTATGCTACGAACGCGAGTCACACTACCCCCTCAACGCTCTATGATCCTATGAGACCGGGACCTATGGTTTTAAGTGGATTCCGAACCACTGCAAACATCTATGACACCGCCGGGACTGGAACTCTGTGGTACAGAGCGCAAGAGCGCTAGCCACTCGACCATCAGAGCTCTATTACTAATTGTATCAAATAAATATTTAGCAAACTCGAAACATTTTTTTGACTTCAATTCACTCACTAGATGGCAGCACCACATTAATTAAATTTGGCTAACCATACATGCAGTTGAGATGTATCAATAGGTAGAAAATTTATTTGCCGAATAAATAGCATCCGAATAAATCATAAATAGCCGAATAAATAGCAAATATGCATCAACTAAAAAGAGAAATAATTTTTGTTTTCGTTATTCTTTGGAATGAAATAATGTTAAGTAATTAGTTCACGGAGTCACCTGCGGTGACTGTAAACGTTGTCACTAAGTCGCGAGAAGAACAAACCCAGACTTTTATCAATTGAATCCGTACATTTTCCTAATGTGCCCAAAAAATAAGACCAATTATTTTTCGAACTCTCTATTTATTCTTCCAAATTCATTTCATTGCCCTCAAAGTAATCTCCTCAATGCACTTACAACAATGCAGCATTTTTTCCAATCCTCAATGCATGCTAAAAATCATCGGCAGGGATGGTCGTCAAAGAGCGTGCCGTTTCACGTTGAATCTCTTCAATCGACTCGAAACGGTGTCCCCGGAGTGGTCTTTTAAGTTTAGGGAATAGACAAAAATAGCACGGTGTGAATACGGTGGTTGTGGAACGATATGGATTTAATTTTTGGCGAAAAAGACACGAAGAATTAACGCAGTGTGAGCTGACGTATTCAGTGTTTTCGGTACCAAAAGAGGATTCACGCGTTTGAGGCCCAAAAATGGAAAACCAGAGGGCTCTTCGTTTTCAACGCGTTCTCTGCCTTCCTTGAACTGTTTGAACATCAGCAGACTTAGAGTTTCCAACTTAATCGTAGGGTTTCATTTGGTTTTAAATGAAAATTTCTTTCTGAAAACATTGGCTTACCAATGAAAACTATTTGAGTCATAGATATATTTTACTTCTTAAGAATTATACTACTATCCGATATAGGTTTTTGGTTTAGATTTGTCGCTGTACGGACATTTTGTGCACACGAGGGCTAAACAAATTAGTACCTGCAGTTTAACGTGGAATCCAAATCACTCACAAACATCCATGTAATACAGAGACAGTTAATCTTTATGCCCTGAGCAAGGGTTGCACCGCTGGTACTCATTTAGCACTACCCAGGAGGAAAACGTGTAGCTTGAAGATAGGCTACGAACACGAGTCACACTACCCCCCAACTCTTTACGATCGTATTAGACCAGGACTTGCGGTATAAAAGTGGATTCTGAACCCTTACAAACATCCATGGCACCTCCGTGACTCGAAACCTGTAGTACCGAGCGCCAGAGCGCTAGCGACTCGACCATCAGACCTCTGTTACTAAATTTATCAAATAAATACTTAGTAAACTCGAAACTATTTTTTTAATTCAATGCACTCACTAGATGGCAGCACAACAGTTTTGTTTCCGTTATTCTTTGGAATGAAATAATTAGAGTAAGAAATTTTAATGCACGCACCATTTGATCATCTGCAGACTTTGAGTTCCCAACTTAGTCGTAGGGAAGAAGGAGGTTGGTCATGGTCTTTCAGTGTGGTATAATAGAAAAACAAAAGTTTCACGGGTTCAGCTGCGGTGGCTGCAAGCGTTCGCACTATGTCGCGTGACGGCAAACCCTGACTTTTATCAATTGAATCCGTACATTTTACTGCTGCGCCCAAAAAGTAAGACCAATTTTTTTTTTTTTCAAAAACTCTTTATTTATTCTTCCAAATTTAGTTCATCGCCTCAAAGTAATCCCCTCCGGACACAATGCACTTATAACAACTTTTTTTCCTATCCTCAATGCACGCTAAAAAGTCATCAGACCTCTGTTACTAAATGTATCAAATAAAAATTTAGTAAACTCGAACCTATTTTTTTGACTTCAATGCACTCACTAGATGGCGGCACGACAGTTTTGTTTCCGTTATTCTTTGGAATGAAATAATTAGAGTGTTTTTGCATAATGTTTTTTTATCGTCCGATATTTTTTCTCTCTAGCGCGCATGCTCATAGGAATAGCTCAGTAGTGAAGTATTACAGATAAGCTTGCGCAATAGGTACAATGTTTCTTATGAGCATGCGCGCTAGAAGAAGAAAAATATCGGACGATAAAAAAAACGTTATGCAAAAACTCTATTGTTAAGTAATTAGTGTAAAAAATTTTTCTTGAACGTACCATTTGAACATCTGCATACTTTGAGTTCCCAACTTAGTCTTAGGGAAGAAGGGCGAAGGTCATGTCTTCTGCGTTGTTTTTGTTTCGTCTTTCAGTGCGATATAAGAGAAAAAGGTTTCACGGGTTCAGCTGCGGTGGCTGCAAACGTTGGCACTAAGTCGCGAGACGAGCGAACCCTGACTTTTATCAATTGAATCCGTACATTTTTCTGCTGCGCCCAAAAAGTAAGACCAATTTTTTTTCAAACTCTTTATTTATTCTTCCAAATTTATTTCATCGCAATCAAAGTAATCCCCTCCGGACACAATGCAAAAATACTTTTTTTCCAATCATCAATGCATGCTAAAAAGTCATCGGCAGCGAGCGGTGATTCACGTTGAATCTCTTCAATCGGTGTCCCCGGGGTGGTCTTTTTTAATTTAGGGCATAGTCAGAAGTCGCACGGTGTGAATGCGGTGGTTCTGGAACGATATCGGTTTCATTTTTGGCGAAAAAGTCACGAAGAATTAATGAAGTGTGAGCTGGCCCAAAATGGAATTGACTGATCCTTTTGAAATTCCAACATCATCAACAAGGTCTCTGATTGTAAATCGACGGTTTGCAAGCACCCAATCTTTTTAATTTTTTTGACGTGAGCTTCATCGGTTGAGGTAGAGGGTCGACCAGAAGGCTATTCGTCTTCAATGCGTTCTCTGCCTTCTTTGAACTGTTTATACCATTTCTAAACATTTCTTTCCGATACAGGAATATTCACCAAATGCCTTCTGCAACAGTCTATACGTTTCTGCAAATAAAATTGAATGCAAGTTCTTTGCTCAATGAATTTAGACATTTCAAAAATCGCCGGAATCAGTTTTAGCGTCGCACAAAGCCAAGTGTAACTCAAACACTAGCGAATATTTGGACATTAAATTTCACACAGATGTCAAGGACAATGCGGCAACCTAAAAAAGAAATTCCATAAGCCCCTGGAATTTTAAATTGAAAATGGGTCTTACTCTTTGGACACAGTAGTATTATTTTTAAAGTGTGATACATTTTTAATGTAAATATTTATTTTGAAAACTTCAGTCTCCACTTATTAGGATAAATAAAGAAAGTTTAAATTTGGTCCTAGTCAAACATAAAAAAAATTATCTGGTAATGACATAATTTTTTTTTCTGTATGTATTATGCACATCCCCCTTTTTTAAGACAGCTTTTCGATTGTTTTTTTATACTTTTCATTACAAGAAACTATTTCTGTGCTTTTTAAATTTTTTAATTTTTGGTTGAAATAAATTAAGATTAATCGATTTACAATATTTTTAAAACCTTATTTTTTGAGTTCCATAATATTTATAAATATAATTCTTCTGTACGCGTGTTTGTCATTGAACTCCTCTTAAAAGGTTGGACAGATTGCGATGAAATTTTTGTGTGTGTTTGAGGGGGTCTTTGGATGGTTTCACTTGGACCCGGTAGGTGTTGCTTCACTCGAGTTCTCCTGTACGTGTGTTTGTCGCTCAACTCCTTCTAAACGGCTTGACTGACTTTGATGAAATTTTTTGTGTTTGAGTGGGTCTCTTGATGATTTGGAATTACAACTGGACCCGGTAAGTGGTGCTGCGATCAAATTCAAGGGATTTTTTTTTTTTTTTTTCATGGCAGAACAACGTCTGCTGGGCTTTCTAGTATTAGAAATATATTTCTAATATTATTCAAATACATATAATATAAATTGATAAATTAATATCAGCTTGTTTAGGCTCAAAATCTATTATAAATACTGCATACAATCTGAAATAAAAATTCTCATATGTCATCTATTACATTTTAGAAATATATTGGGTAGATGCGTAATTATCATGCGTTTCTTTGACGTGCTATATTTTAATAAAAATCTACAATATTTTATAAATTTATGAATGAAAATATCCTTCTACTTTTAGGTTACAAAAATGCATGTCGATAATCATACTCATATTCGTCATATTATGCTGTAAAACTTTGAGAAAGGGCGGAAAGCAGTGCAGTCATTTCGCGATCTCGACGAACTTTTCGGGGAGGGGACAATCAGCAGGAACGTTTCAAATATGGCGACACTAGCTTGGAAGGTAAGGCAGGAAGAGGTCGACCATCGGATTTCGACGACCGGGCACTTTTGGCAGCCTTGGAAGGGGACGAAGGCCTGAAAACTTGCCGACAACTTCAATATGACCATTCAACAATCTTTAGCCATCTCAAAAAGTTTGAAAAGATATGGAAATAGGATTAATGGATCCCCCACGAACTCAGCGACTACAGCAAAGCCGAATGTGTCCGAATTTTCACCAATTTGCTCCAACGAAACGAAGGATCTTGTCACTGGGGTTGAATAGTGGCTTCTCTTCTAAAACCTCAAAAGAAGAAAGATCTGCGTTTCGCCAGGAGTTTCACCAAAAGGAATAACGAAGGACGTGCACTTAAGAAGGTAATGTGGTGTGTTTGGTGGAACAGAAGCTGAATCATCCATTGGGAAATCCTCTTAAACGGGATTTGTTATTGGTGGAACTCAACCCAAAAATGAGTAGGGGTATGATTATCGACACGCATTTTTATAACCTAAAAGTAGAAGGATATTTTCATTCATAAATTTATAAAATATTGTACATTTCTTATAGCACGTAAAAAAAAACACCTGATAATTTTGCACCAACCTAATATTTAATTATAAATAAACATGCACAAATGTTATTTAAATATTTTTTTAACATCTAACAAATTATGAATTTTTTCAGATACATTTCCACTCGAATATTGAAGACCTATTGGAATACTTTCCAAGGTCTGTATTACCGGCCGAATATGGAGGAGACCTCACCGACCTCAGCTCCAAAGATTGGGTCAGAAGAGCTAACAGAGAACAAGCATCGAATTCCATTGGAGGGCAACCCAACGTCTACTAACATTCATGACTTTTTTTTAATTTAAATTATTTAAATATTAAGTTATGATTCAGAAACGTATATTGTAGATTTTGTTTTAAAATAAATATTTTTGTGTCTATGCATTTTGGAACCCTAAATACAAACTTGAACAAGAGGTAGGAAACAGCATTCAGAATCACATAAAATGCATGACAAGTAAAGCCACTCGTGGAAGACAAAAAGTCACAAACTCACAGAAAGGACACAAAAGAGGCGTAAAGTGCCTTGTTACACGTGAAAAACCGAAGAAAAATATAACCCGTTCTGCCAACTTGAACATGCGCAATAAAATCCATTGTTGGGTAAAGAACATTTCACATGAGAAGAGAATATACAGCCTGAGTAAAAACTTTAAGGCCAGTAAAAATTTTTGAGAAAATGTAAAATGAAATAAAAGGGATTCAAATACTATTAATTATTAAAGTTCATTGATAAGAAATAAATGCTATAAACATAATTTGTAAATACATAATTATGAGAAACATGTGGTTATTTACAAAGTTAGTATTTCTGCCTGAGTAAAAACTTTAAGGCCACCAGTCATTTTTTAAAAATAAATATAATATAATCGTGTAATTACCATTGCAACTACTAGCTTGTGACAACGCTGCAATTTTCATATTTGTCATACGTTTCTTCGAAGTATTGGTGATTTTTGTGAAGATGGCGAAGGGTAAGAAGTTAACTGATCGTGGAAGAGGACAGATCGAAGCTTTGTCTTCAACAGGAATGAGTAGTCATGCTATTGCGATAAAGATAGGAAGATCAAAGACTGTAGTCAATAATTTTTTAAAATTGAAAGACAATTATGGTAAAAAAAAGAATACTGGGGGAAGACCTAAAGCTTTGTCCTCGCGTGATGAAAGAAGAGTTTGCCAACTTGCATCTACTGGAAAGTACTCAACCAGGAAACTGATTCCGACGACAGGTTTAAAAGTTTGTCAAAAACGATTTATAACACAATTAGAAGGTCTGGAAGGTACACTTATACAGAAAAATTGACTAAGCCTCAGTTACTGCAGAAACACAACATAGAGCTTTGAACTTTGGCCAAAAAGTCATGACCTGGGACAACCAAAGGATAGAAATTATTTTTCTGACGAAAACAAATGGAATTTGGATGGACCAGATGGCTGGAATTTCTACTGGCATGATATAAGAAATGAAAAAGAAATATTCTCCAAGCGCCAATTAGGTGGAGGGTCTGTCATGACTTGGGGCTGTTTTTCATACAATGGTGTGGGCTCAATTGCATTCGTTTCAGGTAGAATGAGTTCACAAGGTTACCAAAATGACCTAACAAATCATCTTTTGCCAAATGCTGAATGTCTTGCTGGAGAAAATTGGAAATATCAGCAAGACAATGCACCGATCCATTCGAGTAACAGCACAAAAAATCGGTTCCAAGTCAACAATGTTGAAACTGTGAAATGGCCAGCTATATCACCTGACTCAACCCAATCGAGAACCTTTGGTATGACTTAGCAAGAAGAGTTTATGCAAATGGGAGACATTTTACATCAACAACAGAGCTGAAATCTACTATCGAAGATGAATGGTATAAAACCGTCCCCACCCTTTGTCAAAAACTCGTTTCATCCATGAAAACAAGAATATTTGAAGTAATTCGAAGTAATGGCTCCTACACAACCTTCTAAGAAATTGTAATTTTTTCTTATATGTTATTTTCTATGTTGGCCTTAAAGTTTTTACTCACACTTAAATATTCATCTGCGTGTTCTGTAATATTTTCTAATAATAAAATTAATTTTTGTACTTTTTTTTTTTACTTTTATTTAAGCTCAATAATTATCAATCAAATGGTATTTTAATTCCTCAGCTTAAATGTTTCCATTTTCTCAAAAATGTCTACTGGCCTTAAAGTTTTTACTCAGACTGTAATTTGATATCTTTTTGGCGGCCTTTTACACTGTGATATGTCATTTATAATGCTCGAGCTGCAGTAATTGGACTGTTTGAATATTCTGGTAGGTGTGCACAAACCGATAGCATGCATAACAGGTAAGCTGAAACAGATGGCGCTACTAATATTAAATCCATATAATTTTTAATTAGCCTAACCTTCAAAAAAAGACACGTGTATAAAATTCACAGCTTTTGCACCATTAGTATGTGAGTTATAGCATTTTAGTGAAGCAACTTTTGTTAGTTTGAAAATTGTATAAAAGAATTTTGTGTTAATTGTTTTGTGTTTGTTAATTAAAGCATTGCTTTTTGAAGAAAAAAAAATACTATTGAAGCCAAGGCTTGACTTGATAAACATTATTCGGACTTTGCACCAGGAAAGTCAACCGTAGAGAAGTGGTTTGATAAATTTAAACGAGGCGAAATGAGCACGCAGTGGACGCCCCAAAGAGGCTTTTACCGTCGAAAACATCAAAAAGTCCACAAAATAATTTCTGATAACCGTAAAGGGAAGTTGAGACCCTAAAGATATCAAAAAAACGTGTTGGACATATCGTGAATGAATATTTGGCTATGCGAAAGCTCTGTTCAAAGTGGGTGCCGCGCGGGCTCACAATCGACCCAAAACAACAACGAATTGATAATTTCTAAGTAGTGTTTGGAGCTGTGCAATCGTAATAAACCCAAATTTTTGCGTCGATATGTGACAATGAATGAACATGGCTCCATCATTTCACACCGGAGTCCAATCGACAGTCAGCCGAGTGGATTGCACGTGATGGACACTAAAAATGCTATAACTTCATTAAAAATGCTATAACTTCATTAAAAATGCTATAACTCACATACTAATAGTGCAACAGCTGTCAAATTTATACACGTGTCTTTTGAAAGTTATGGCTAACTAAAAGTCATATGGATTTAATACTAGTAGAGCCATCTATGTGTCAGCCTACGAACCTTTCCGCCCACCTGCTATTTATAGAATGAATAGGAGGTATAACTCTAAGCAAGCATATACCTTTAGGACCTTGAGGAGTGGAAGTTTCAAAGAAAACGATCCGATGATAAAATCAGCAGTAAATCCATACCATGCAGTCACGTAATCAGAATGCAGTGGTTGTTGGGGCAGGTGCTTCCCCTTCTAATTTCCTGACATTAGGAGGGGAGACGCCCCATATGCAGGCATTTTTTATTATTATTCACAGCTCCATCTAAAGAAAAATGCGCCTCATCTGACCATAGAATTTGCCAAGGTCATGAGTCATCAACTTCCATTCTCGCCAAAAATAAGCAAGCAAATTCATAGCGTGTTTGTTCGTCTTGAGATTGCAGCATTTGCTCCATGTAGATCTTACACGGATACCATTTTAAAAGGAATCACAGAATTTTTCGTTCTATCGACCACGGAATCGCGAACTCACCTAACACCGATCGAGCACTTGCTCAAGAAGAGCTCGAACTGAATGCTCTTTCAACCACAGCAGTAGCAACTTCTTCGATGGTTACATTCGAAACAGGTTTCCGTCCTCTTCATGGCAGAACACTCGGCAATCATACACCTGTTACTAAATATATGAAATAAAAATTTAAGTAAAAAGCGAAACTATTTTTTGACTTCCATGCACTCACTTGATGGCAATACAACAATCATTGGGCCTGGATGTTCGAGTGGCTAGAGCTCTGGCGCTCGGTACAACAGGTTTCGGGTTCGAGTCCTGGTGGTGCCATGGATGTTTGTAGTGGTTCGGAATCCACTTTAGGCCGTTGGTCCCTGTCTCATATGACTGTAAGAGCGTCACGGAGCAAAAGTCAGACTTCCATCTACGGGTGCTCCATCACAACAGAAGCTGCCCCTTTCCCTCCATCCATGAGTAGATCACTCATGGGATGCCCGTCCGCACTGCAGGACATTGAGGATTAGTCAACAACAACAACAGTCAATAAATTTGGCTAACTATGCATGTAATTGTACTGTATCAATAGGTAGAAAATTTATTTGCCACATAAATAGTCTCCAAAAAAAAAAAAAAAAAATAATAATGTAAAATAATATTTAAAAAATGAAAACAAACATAGAATTTGCGGATGGCATGATCTCCATTATCCAAATCTGGTTAGGTAGTATTTAACATGGTGACATCCAGAATTCAAGACTTGATAATGTGATTTAGTTCGAGGCATCAAAAAACAAATTTTGCAGGATAGTTATTTTCTATAATTTCATTGCATATTTTCAATTCAGAAAAAAAAAAAAATAAAAATAAAAAAAAAAAATAAAAAATATTCTAATAAAAATTTAGACACAAAAACAGGATGACTGATAATTTTTATTTCTAAACACCTTCATAAAAGGCAATTTTTAAGAGCTAAATAAAATCATTTTAGGCAAATAAAAGTAAAAAGAGCCAAATATATCATTAAGATGTAAGAAATATTAAAAAAAAAAAATTAATAAAATATTGCAAATAAAGATCTAATGTTTTAATTTTTAATACGCTTTTATTAGTTTCACCTGTATATTTGTTTGTTACTGACTCTTTGGGCTCGATTTTGCCATACTTTAAGCAATCCGATTTAATTTAAACGCTGTATAACATAATGTACATTATGTTATCAAGGACCGACGACACTAAAATATTTTGATAAGTTTATTATCTCATCATGATTAGGATCGCCAGGATGAGTGATTTTTTGTTTTAACTTATGAAGAGCAATTTAACCCATGTAGAATGAAAGTACCCAAGACATTGAAGCCTACGTGGGACAGTGGCACAACGGATGACGCACCTGACTACGCATCAGGAGATTCTCTGTTCGAATCCTGGCTCGCTCGACCTATTCGCATTTAACCTTTGTTTTACTCACAATTAAATTATTCTAAGGACTATAGTTCCAGCCCTCCGTACCGGAACCTCATTTAAACATTATAGTTTAAAAACACGCTTTTAGAGTTAATCAAAGTAAAAAATAATTGTTAACATAAGAATAAAATGAATGCCACTGAGGGCGGTGAGGTCTCCTCCATATTCGGCCGGCAGTACAGACCTTGGAAAGTATTCCAATAGATCTTCAATATTCGAGTGAAAATGTATCTGAAAAAATTCCATAATCTGTTAGATGATGAAAATAAAAATATTCAAACAAAATTAATGCATGTTTATTTAAAACTAAATATATTTCTAAAATGTTGGAGATGACATAGGAGAATTTTTATTTCGGTTTGTATGCATTATTTATAATAGATTTTCAGTCTGAACAAGCTGATATTAATTTATCAATTTATATTATATGTATTTGAATAATATTAGAAATATATTTCTAATACTAGAGGGACCGGCAGACGTTGTTCTGCCCTGAAAATAAAAATAAATTACAGTTTAAAAACACTAAAAACTCGCTTTTAGAGTTAATCAAACTAAAAAAGTAAAAAATAATTGTTAACATAAGAATAAAATGAATGTTACTGTTCTAAAAGCGTGGGGTGCTTTGTATGACATTTTTAAAGTATTAACTCTGCATTTCGGAATGAAACTAGTGAAAAATTATGACGATTGATTTCGAGCACCCCCGCTTTTAAAACAGTGACATTCATTTTATTCTTATGTTAACAATTACTTTTTACTTTTTAGTTTGATTAACTCTAAACTGTAATTTTTATCTTTAAATTCAATTATCTAAAAAGAGTTATTTTTAAATTTCAAATAGGCAGAGTGTTTCTGTGCAAAGTACGAAAGAGCCACTTTAGTATTTGAAATCAAGGTCATTTTATCGCTCGTAAAAGGTAAAAGGTATCTATAATGTTGCAATCGATCTGTTTACCAATGGATCAATAGAGAGCAAGAAATCGCAGCACGTCCAAATTCCTCTCGTCTCCAATTTCCACTCTCCTGTCTGAGTCACGTCTGCTTCAAAGCAAACAATGGCATGAACTTAAATCGCTCGACGTCATAACCAATCATATGCTTTTAGCCTATGACGTCGAACTCGGATTAAACAAAATGATAAAAAAGATTTTCATGTTTAAAAAGAGTTAACTCACCAAAAAGTCTTATCAAAAATCAAGTCAATAAGAATCAACTCGCCTCGAACTATTTTTTTTTTTTTTACAAAATTTCAAACATATATATATATATGTTTGAAATTTTTGTAAAAAAAAAAAAAATAGTTCGAGGCGAGTTGATTCTTATTGACTTGATTTTTGATAAGACTTTTTGGTGATATATATATATATCCCGTCTGCTTCTTCACAGCAAACAATGCCATGAACTTAAACCTCTCGACGTCACGACCAATCAAATGCTTTTAGCATATGACGTCGAACTCGGATGCAAACAAAATGATAGAAACAATTTTTATGAATAAAAAAATTTAAATTCTTCTGTACATGTATTTGTCATTGAACTCCTCCTAAACGGCTTGACCGATTTGGATGAAATTTTTTGTTTGTGTTTGAGTGGGTCCCTGGATGACTTAGACTCACAATTGGACAAGGTAGGTGACACTACAATCGATGCATATAATTCTTTATATATATAATTATTTACATGTGTTTGTCAATGAACTCCTCTTAAGCGGCTGGACAGTTTTTGATGAAATTTTTGTGTGTGTATTTGACAAAACATGCTGAATGTTTTTATGCAAATCGCTAGTCTGATGTCTGCTTAATTCGCAGTCTATCAATTTCTATATTGTTCAACCCATCGCAATGAAAATATGGGTCATAATATGTATTCGAGTATGGAAAATAGGTTCCGTTATCCACTTTACTGTGACTTGCCTCCAGAGGGTGCTGCAGCATTTCATCTTATAGACCGTTCAAACGATATCCATGAAAATGAGTATACACCTATATTGGGACATGGTGAATAGATTCGCGATATGTAATTTTCTACAATGCAATTTTTTTTTTTTTTTTTTTGGCAGGACAACGTAAGCCGGATTCTGAATATATATATATATATATATATATGTTCAATTTAATATTCCCGAAGCTTATGGAATTTAAATTTTTTTTTTTTATGAACACTGCAGTTGGTTAAATGTGCAACTCCTTCCAAATACGGTGTCATTTCGATTCCAAATATCACTGTCAGTCGAATTCACCATCTTTATGCCGCTTACACGTCATCTATTCATACACTTTGGAACTCTTTTTGATGCCGCACCCCTTTTCCCCTTCTTCGAGTATCTTCATTTCAAATTTGAATTCGTTGTGACGAGTGGTTCTTCTCTTACAGCATTTTGAAAGTGGGACTTTAATGATAATCACTCTGCACTACTGTGCCCAAAAAGTAAGACCAATTTCAAATTTAAATTTCCCGGGCACCTTCTTTTTTTTTTTTAATTTTCTGGCACTGTCCTTGACATCTGTGTGAAATTTGACATCAAAATATTCATTAGTGTTCGAGTTACGCTTGACTTTGTGAGACGCTAAAACTGATTCCGGCGATTTTTGAAATGTCTGAATTGATTGATCAAAGAACTTTCATTCAATTTTGTTTGCGGAAAGACTCGGCACCGAATTGCAGAAGGCTCACCGAGTTGCAGAAGGCCCTCGGTGAGCTTTTTTGTATCGAAAAGAAATGTTTAGAAGTGGTATAAACAGCTCAAAGAAGGCAAAGAATGCGTTGAAGACGAAGATCACTGTGGTCGACCCTCAATCTCAACCGACGAAGCTCACGTCCAAAACATTAAAGTTTCGGTGCTTGCAAACTCTCGATTTACAATTAGAGACCTTGCTGATGACGTTGGAATTTCAAAAGGAACGGTCCATTCCATTTTGGGCCTCAAACGCGTTAAATTTCGATTATTACCGAAAACACTGAATGCGCCAGCTCACACTCCAATTATTCTTCGTGACTTTTCGCCAAAAATGAAACCCAAATCGTTTCACAACCACCGTATTCACACTGTGCTACTTTTGTCTATTCGCTAAACTTAAAAGACTACTCCGAGGACACCGTTTTGAGTCGATTGAAGAGATTCAACGTGAACGCGTGCTTTGAAGGCCATCCCCGCCGATGACTTTTTAGCATGCACTGAGGATTGGAAAAATGTAGGAATAAGTACATTGTATCCGGAGGGGATTTCTTTGAATACGATGAAATAAATTGGGATGAATAAATAAAAAAGAGGTTTTGAAAAAAAAATAATTTGTCTTACTTTTTGGGCACACTAGTATATATATATATATATATATATATATATATATATATATATATATATATATATATATATATAAAACAACACATCAATGTATATATAAAACAACACATTAACACAAAAAAAAAATAGAAAATGAAATTCAGATATAAATAAGATATATGCATATCCGTTGATTTCTGCTAAACTGTATACCACTAACAGTTCACTGACGACTGATGGATTCAGGACATTGTTTTTGGAGGGCTTTTAGAATTATCGTGTCATATGCGAAAAATTCCGTGGAATTTCCTCTTGCGTGAAATATTTGTACATCACACTAAATTTCTAAACGACCATCGAATCTCCTCGTGTTTGAATGCAAAGACTGCAATGGATTCTACCAGCAGATTCGAACTTGACTTTCCATTAAATCTATAGGAGCACATAACCATTCGGTCTGAGCACTATTCTATCTTAGCACATAATTTGGACTTAAAATCTACTTTCGGAAATTTCTTTAATTTGAAAATGTATTCCTCCTTTCTTTTTAAATATTTTTAAAGTGTATGTATGTTCATTCATCTTTATAATAGTTCTCTAAACATATGCTTGTATTTAATATGTAAATCCCATGCATATTTTTATGCACCATTTATATGTTCCTTCATAAGCAGCTATCTTTTTTCTAAAACAAGATAGTTTGTTAAGAATACAAGATGTACAAGAATTCACTTAAAAACAATTTTCTTATTTGAAAATCTTTAAAAACAAATGTACATTAAATTATGAAGGAATTAACAATTACACGTACTATTTTGTATAAGTTATAAAATAGGGTTATTTATTGTAGAATTGAAAATATACAGTAAAATGCATCTGAGGCAGAAAACTCATTTAAAATGGCAAATATACACTGAAGTGACGAAAGTCATGGGATAGCAATATGCAAATTTTCAGATGGCAGTAGCATCGCGTGGAACAGGTATAAATGCGCAGTGCTTTCGCAGAGCTTTCATTTCTGTTCAAGTTATTCATGTGAAGAGGTTTTGACGTGATGATGACCGCACGACGGGAATTAACAGTCTTTGAACGCGAAATGTTAGTTGGAGCTAGACGCATGGGTTATGCCATTTCGGAAATCGTTAGGGAATTCAACATTCCCAGATCCACTGTGTCAAGAGTGAACCGAGAGTATGAAATTTCAGGCATAACATCCCTCCATGGACAGCGCAGTGGTCGACCGCCTGCACTTAACGACCGAGACCAGCGACGTCTGCAAAGAGTCGTAAATTCTAACAGACAAGCAACACTGCGTCAAATGACCGCAGAAATCAATGTGGGACGTACAAGGGACTTGTCTGTTAGAACTGTGCGGAGAAATTTGGCTTTCTTGGGCTATTCCAGCAGAAGACCGACTAGAGTGCCTTTACTGACAGAACGACATCGCTTGCAGCGACTCTCGTGGGCACGTGAGCATATCGGTTGGTCCCTAGGTGAATGGAAAACCGTGGCCTGGTCCGATGAGTCACGATTTCAGTTGGTAAGAGCTGATGGTAGGGTTCGAGTGTGGCGCAGACCCCACGAAGCCATGGACCCAAACTGACAGCAAGGCACTGTTCAAGCTGGTGGTGGCTCCGTAATGGTGTGGGCTGTTTTTTCATGGCATGGACTTGGTCCTCTGGTGCGACTGGACCGAACATTGACTGGAAATGCTTATGTTCAGCTACTTGGAGATCACTTGCAGCCATTCATGGACTTCATGTACCCAAACAACGATGGGATTTTTATGGATGACAATGCGCCATGTCACCGGGCCATAACTGTTCGCGATTGGTTTGAGGAACATTCTGGACAATTCCAACGAATGATCTGGCCACCTTGATCGCCCGACATGAATCCCATCGAGCATTTATGGGACATCATCGAGAGGTCTGTTCGTGCCCAAAATCCTGCACCATCAACGCTTTCACAATTATGGGCGTCTATCGAGACAGCATGGCTCAATATTCCTGCAGAAGACTTCCAACGACTTGTTGAGTCCATGCCACGCCGAGTTGCGGCACTTCGCCGGGCGAAAGGAGGGCCGACACGATATTAAGAGGTATCCCATGACTTTTGTCACTTCAGTGTAAAGGACATTAAAAGACTCGTAAAATCCCACGCAGTCGAAACCTTTAGAAGGCCGGAGATCTGTCTGACGTTTGGCTGGCGTTTTACGACATGAAATTTTAATACTACTGTGCACAAAAAGAAAGATCAATTATTTTTTTTTCAAAAACTCTTTGTTAATTTTTCCAGATATATTTCATCGCCTTCAAAGTAATCCCCTCCGGATGCAATGCACTTATACCAACTTTCTCTTCCAATCCTCAATGCATGCTAAAAAAAGTCATTCGCAGGGATGGCCTTCACAGCGCTCGGCGATTCAAGTTGAATCTCTTCAATCGACTCAAAACGGTGTCTCCGGAGTGGTCTTTTGAGTTTAGGGAATACCCATAAGTCGTACGATGTGAATACGGTGGTTGCGGAACGATATGGGTTTTTTTTTGGCGAAAAAGTCACGAAAAATCAATGCAATGAATGCGAGATTTGACGCGTCTCAGGCCCAAAATGGAATGGTCCGATCCTTTTGAAATTCGACATCATCAGCAAGGTCTCTAATTGTAAATCGACGGTTTGCTAGCACCCAATCTTTAATTTTTTGGACGTGAGCTTCGTCGGTTGAGGTGGAGGGTCGACCAGAGGACTATTCGTCTTCAATGCGTTCTCTGCTTTCTTTGAACTGTTTATACCATTTCTAAACATTTCTTTCCGATATAGGAATATTCACCGAATGCCTTCTACAATGGTCTATACGTTTACGCAAACAAAAGTGAATGCAAGTTCTTTGCTCAATTAATTTGGACATTTCAAAAATTGCCTGAATCTGATTTAGCGTCTCACAAAGAATATTTTGACGGAATTTGACGTGAAGACGTGCTGGCTGATGTCAAGGATAGTGCTAGCAACCAGCAAAAAAAAAAAAAATTGAAATTCCGTAAGCAATAAAAATTGGACTTGCACAAAAATTTAAAAATAAATCTTTTCATCAGAATTTTAAATTGAAAATTGGTCTTACATTTTGGACACAGTAGTATGTGGTGGAAATTCAACTAAAGAGGGAAAATTTTTCCTTGAACTTTACCATCCAACTTAACCTGCCCCACTTATCAATAAAGAATTGTTCCAGACAGTCTAGGATTTTTTGCTAGGATAAGTCAAGCCAATTGAGGAGTTTAGTGGAAAGGACAGTCTGACCATACGTCTTTTACCCCAATTTCTGGCAAATGAAGTACTTAACTGGGATGTAACTTCATTTTCTCAGCTATAATTAAAAATGACTTCTCCTACCGATTACTGACAGTCAATGAGGAAATCCCTATCTTTATTTCTCCTCACCGGTAGTAAATTTTAATTTATAGGGTTGCTTAAAAAATAGGTTCAAAGAAACTTAATTTTAAAAACAGAATGAAAATTTTCTTTAAGTGCAGCGAGGATTCATTAAGGGGGAAAAGTACAAACAGTAAAACACAATAAAAATTGGACCTGCACAAAAATTGAAAAAAATTAATAAATAAACACTTTTCATTAGAATTTATGAATAGAAAATTTTAATTAATGCCGTTACTTAAAAGGTAATAACGAAAAAAAATTTATTTGAAAAATAGTAGGTAAATACTCTTAAAATGCAGAGAAACGGAATGTAATTAAGGGAAAAAACTTAAACAGTAAAAACAATAAAAATTGGACTTGCACAAAAATTTAAAAATAAATCTTTTCATCAGAATTTTTGAACAGAAAATTTTAATAAATGTCGTTGTTCAAAAGGTAATTATGAAAAACAAAATTTGAAAAATAGAAAGTAAATTTCTTGGAAATGTAGTGTAACGAAATATAATAAGGAATTTAAATCGTGGAGAAAAAAAAACAATGATAATGTTGAGTCTTCTAAAATTAGAAAAAAAAAAACTTTTCATAAGAATTAATGAATAGAAAATTTTTAATTTATGATTTCATAAAAGTTAACTATAAGAGGAAAAATAATGATTAAATTTAAAAAATATAATTAAAAATCTTTAGTAGAAAGATGAAAGGGAAAAAAATGTAAATCTTGAAGAATAAGAAGAATAGAAACTCCTTAAAAACTGAAAAATATACTTTTTACTGGAATAAATGGATAGGAAATGTTAACTATGTGGTTGCTTAAAAGGTCATTATGAGAAAAAAATAATTTTAAATACAGAAGGTAAATTTTCTTAAAATGCAGAGAAACGAAATATAATTAAGAATTTAAATCGTAAATAAAAAGGAAAATTTCAATTCTTCAAAAATTAAAAAAAAAAAAAACTTTTCATAAGAAATAATGAATAAAAAAAATTTTAATTTACAGTGTTATTTAAAAAATAACTATGAGAGGAAAAGGTAATTCTAAAAGTAGAATGAAAAGTTTCTTTAAATGTAGCAAGGAGTCATTAAAGGGAAAAGTTCAAACACTAAAAACAATAAAAATTGAACTTGCAATAAAATTGAAAAAAAAAAACCTTCTTTTCATTAGAATTTATGAACAGAAAATTTTATTGAATGTGGCTGCTTAAAATGTAGTTATGAAAAAAAAAATAATTTGAAAAAAATAGAAGGTAAATTTTCTTAAAAAGCAGAGAATCGAAATATAATTAAGAATTTAAATCGCAAAAACAATCGCAACAACTCCTCAAAAATTTAAAATTAAAAAAAAAAAAAACCTTTTTATCAGAATTAATGAATAGAAAATGTTAACTTATGCTATTGAATAAAAAAAGTTATGATAAGAGTGAAAAAAAGATTCTATAAATATTAAAAATATATCTAAATGTATTTATAATGCAAAATATGAAAGGAAAAAAAAATTTAAATCTTGTAGAATAAGAAGAACAGAAATTCCCTCAAAAATTGAAAAATAATACTTCTTATAGGAATAAATAGATAGAAAATGTTAATTTAATTGGTTGCTTAAATTATAAAGATGAAAAGAAAGTCAGTTAATTTTAAAACAAAATCTTTAATTGCACAATAAAGAAAAACAAATAAATATTTAAATACTTAAAAAGCAATATAAATTCAAGTATTAATCTAATATCTACCCAATCTCTCAGTTCAAGGCCAGCTAGCAGAATATCGTTTGATTCGATATCACGTGACTCACGATGCCATATATTTTAGCAGAATTTCAGAGTTAAATTTCTGAAAGGGCAGGTGCTAAGTGATGTCAGTGACGTCAACATCAAACTATAATTGACTTCCTTCTTGTTTTAGAACGTAAATCAGTGCTTTAAATTACTGTTAAAAAGTTTATTTTTTTATTCTACTGCAATCAGTTTATTAAAAATAAAATTCTTAACATTTCACGAAATCAATTATGTTGAAAAGAGGAAACTTTAACCGTAGAATTAATTAATTACACATTGTTCTTTTTACTGAGTTATTTGCATGAAAGACGATAGTTAAATTCAAAATTGCTATCAATATTGAAATTAAATTTGTTAAACAAAGGAGACAGTTTCTGTTGTTGTTGTTATTGTTCAATTATGCGTTGTTTTTTTTAATGCATGAAAAACAATAGATAAATTCAAAAATTCAAAATTGCAATCATTATCGAAATTATATTTGTTAAACAAAGAAGACAGTTTTTGTTGTTGTTGTGGAATATTGAATATACTACACAATACTGATCTAGAGGTAAGTTGTATTCATAACTTTTTATTTTAAAAATTTATTTGTTTATATATTTTTATTTTTTCATTTTTTAAGTATGTTTTTGTTTTTTGTTTTTCTTCTTATTTATATAAAAACAATAGTTAAATTAAATTTGTTAATCTACGTAGACAGTGTTGTTGTTGAACCTTGAATATACAACACAATACTGATCTGAGGTAAGTTGTATTCATAACTTTTTTACTTTAAAAATTCATTTGTTTTTGTTTTCTTAAGTATGCTTTTTTTTTTCTCTCTTATTTTAAAATAGTTTTTTGAAATTAAAAATTACAACGTTTTTACTCAGAAAAGGAATAAAAAGTTCTTATCTATTATTATGATATTTTTAGAATCCCTTTATTATATTTTTCAATTAATTTTTGTTATGATATTCTCAAAATTCTTAGTATATTTTCCGATTTAATTAATTATCAAGATATTTTCTCAAGATTAACTCATTATTAAGATATTTTCTCAAGATTAACTCATTATTAAGATATTTTCAGAATTGGTTTATTATGATTTATCAAGAATCAACATTGTTATGATATTTTTAGGGTTAAGTTATGATTATGATGAATCGTATTTAGTTTATTCTTAAAAATCAATTTTTATGCATTGCAATATTTTAAAAAGCTGCAAATTTATTGATCCAGTTATAATTTTATGTATCTATAAGAATTATAAACTTTTGACTAAGCATGAAAATGGCTTTGTTATTTATATCATCTTATAACGATTTTATTAAATTAAATATTTTTTTCATATTTTATTCTTTTTTTAAATTAAGCACATTTAAAATCATTCATTACCTCAATTTAATTGAATTAAAAGATTTACGTTTTTTTAATGCTGTTCCTGTTTTAATAATAAAAATCTATAACTCAATACAAATTTGTAGAATTAAAGTTAAATGCTATATAATTAAGATTAACACGAAAATTAAACATTAAACAGAAAATCGTTTAATTGTGAAGAGTTTAATGAATTTCATGTAGAAAATTTGAAACAGGTACTAAAAAAATATACATTTTCAAAGAAAAAAACCAAAATGATGAATATCAAAACAATCAAATCATAATACTCATTTTAAAAAAAGAGAAAACGTTGATTTATGTCATCTTTACATATATAATTCTTCTGTAGATGTGTTTGTCACTGGTTGTCTTATCTTTACATATATAATTCTTCTGTAGATGTGTTTGTCGCTGGTTGTCTTATCTTTACATATATAATTCTTCTGTAGATGTGTTTGTCGCTGGTTGTCTTATCTTTACATATATAATTCTTCTGTAGATGTGTTTGTCGCTGGTTGTCTTATCTTTACATATATAATTCTTCTGTAGATGTGTTTGTCACTGGTTGTCTTATCTTTTTACATATATAATTCTTCTGTAGATGTGTTTGTCGCTGGTTGTCTTATCTTTACATATATAATTCTTCTGTAGATGTGTTTGTCACTGGTTGTCTTATCTTTAAATACATAATTTATATGTAAAGATGTGTTTGTCACTGAACTCCTCTTAAACGGCTGAACCAATTGTAATAAAAAATTTTGTGTATGTTTGAGTGGGTCCCTGGATGATTTAGATTCATAACTGGTCATGGTAGATGGAGCTGCAATTGATATATCTTCATATATATATTTCTTCTGTAGATGTGTTTGTCACTGACTTCACTGGAATGTCAAATCGCCAAGTAAAGAAACAAAATGGCTACCGAAGTTCGCCGTCATCGGAAAACGCTATTTCGTCAAAATTCACCATCAAATAGTGGTATTACGCCAACATTAGTAGCCAAACAGCTATTATGTCAAAATTTATTCCTGAAAGTGCTTTTCAGACTAAGTTTATCTCTAATTTCAAATATTATCTCTATTCTGCCCAAATTCAAAGCCTTGAAAAAGTTTATCGCCAACATTTATCGCTTTATTGGCAAACTTTTTTAGTAAGCGTATTTTGTTTTTGAATTTTACGCCAAAAGTTAATGCTTTATCGCCAAATTTTTATCACTAAAAATTTTTATGGTACTTATGTATTAACGCCACCGCAGCTACAGGTTTGGCGGTTTTAAAGTGGCGCCAATCTACACTTAAGATTTTTGTGACAAATCATAAAATATATAAAACACTTTATTTAAAATCAAAACACTTTCAAAATTCAATACACTTTATTTAAAAACAAAGTGGTCAATCGGATTTCGGTGGAACAACGGCATTAAAAAGAAACATTCGATCGACGTTTTCATTGTGAACTAACGTTCAAAAAATAAAAAATAATGATTTTTCACGCAAATTCAAATAACGGTTGTTATGAAACCTTAATAATTTTAACAGCATTAAAAAGAAAATAATTGTTTGATGATCAAATATAAGTTATTAATAAATTAAAAATCGTTTTCTTGTTTGTTTCGTATTTTCATGAGTGACAGCATCATAAAAATTGCTTATTTTCTGTATCATATACTGTAAACATACGTTATAAGAGCAATCTCAGAATAATGAATAATTTATCGAAATAAATATTTAAAAGAATATATATTTATGTTCTTTATTTACTACAACTAAAATATTCTGCAAATAATTATCGAAGTAGAAATAAATAGTCATTATATTGTTCGGGAAAAGAAGAAGCTAAGAGTTCCTCTGGAGTATTGTTAACCCTACAAAATTTGGCGGACCATTGGCGAAATATTCCGGGTTGCAAGATTTGCGGCTTACTCAGTATTCTAGATTTCAACCGAAATTTTTTGTGTGTGTTTGAGTTGGTCCCTGGAGGGTTTACATTCATAAATGGACACGGTAAATGGCGCTGCAATCTATATATCTTTATATATATAGTTCTTCTGTACATGTGTTTGTCACTGAACTCCTCCTAAACTGCTGGACCGATTTTGATGAAATTTTTTTGTGTATTTGACAAAAAACGGAGAATGTTTTTATGTGATCCCCTTTGTACTCAGTTGCCATCAGAGGGTGCTGCAAGCTTTTCGTCTTATCGACCGTTCAAACGATGTCCATGAAAATGAGTGAGTAACTAATGAGTATGTACCTATGAGTATGTACCTACCTATCCTACCTAATGAGCATATACCTATGAGTATGTACCTATGAGTATGTACCTACCTATCCTACCTAATGAGCATATACCTATGAGTATGTACCTAGTATGTATGCTATATTGGAACATGCAGAATATAGTCGCGATATATCATTTTCTGCAATGGCTTTTTTTTTTTCTGGCATTACAACGTATGCCAGTTTCTGCTAGTTCAAGAATAAAATGGTCGTTTAAATATTTCAATTTTGTTGCTCTTTTCACATACATAATTTCATTAATAGAAAATAGAAATGTAGCAATTTCACCACTATCCAAAATGTTTCAGAGCAGATAGGACACAGTACCACTATATTTTGAAACTATAATTAAAAAAAAATACTTCCAATCTGACAATTAAAAATTAGCACCTCCTCTCCAGTTCCATGAAAAGACATTGCGATCTATAGATTTATCCTGCCCATTCCTTGAACAGGCAAGGAACAATAGATTTGTCACCATTATGTGAATCAACCTGCTTTCAAGCTCAGATTCCCCACGCACTGAATTTCAAGGCACCATACTCGATATTTGAAACACGAAATAATTTTTTTTTGATATTTTCATTTTACTGTGTCGTTCATCTAATTAATAGAATTCTTCTCTTGGTGATAGCCAGATTTCCGTCTCTATTGGAATTCAGAGATATTTCAAGTTCAGCCTTATTCAGGGAGCCCTTCGGCAGACCGGTACTTACGTATTAACGCCACCGCAGCAGAAGTTGTGCTAATGCGCTGCCAATGCGCCAATGCAATAGAGCTGCCAATGCGCCAAAATAGAGACTGTTTTGAATGTATGTTAAACTCTATATCGGCCCATTTTCCACCGAAATCCGATTGACTACTTGGTTTTTAAATAAAGTGTTTGGAATTTTGAAAGTGTTTTGATTTTAAATAAAGTGTTTTATATATTTTATGATTTGTCACAAACATTTTAAGTGTAGATTAGCGCCACTTAAAAACCGCCAAATCTGTAGCTGCGGTGGCGTTAATACGTAAGTACCGGAAAACTTATACAATACGTCCTATTAATAACCCCAGCATTGCATTTGAGGGTTTGCACTCTTCTATCCTATTCTATTTAACACAACAAAAAGACATTCGGATCTTCAGATTTGCCTTAGTCATTCTCTGATTACACCGGAAGTTGTAGATTTGGCACCACTTGTTAATTTCAAGTAATTTATAATAACCGTAAATTGTAATTAATTTGGTTGAAATAACTGTAAGTCGTTTTTAATTTGGAATAACTTTTTAATCAACTGTATTAAAAAGTTATTACGAAACCTGACTTAAGGAAACACCTTTTATTGCAATAGATATATCTTACAGCATTGTGCCCATACCTCTTTTAATATTCTAAAGCCTCCCCACCGGATGGGGCCTGATGGTCAATTAGCTAGCGCTCTGACCACTGGTACCACTGGCTACAGGTTCGAATCCTGGTCCCGATCTGTTTAGACTAAAGTGTGCACAAAATGACCGTAGAGAGACAAACCAAACCTCTCCGGATGATGCATTAGAATGTGGGGGTATAAATAATTCTGTTGTTCAACAGCAAAAAGAACATAACAATATGTTCAGCAGCTTTCCAGCACATACAGAGCTAGAGTGCTAGAAAGATCAAGTTGCAATTGACTGTCAACGACGGTTTCGGTCGCAGTTTTCAGAAACAAAGAACTTCTATGATGATTGTGTATGTTTTTTAACCTGTACAACGAATAAAATGTCTAGTTTTATACTTTGTCGCTAATTTATCTCTATATTGTATCTATTATAATAAATTAATCAGATGAATTTGTTAATTTTAATGCGTATAAGAATTTTTCGGCGAAATGACAGAATAGGGGCTGCTGAGATTTGGCGTCCAAAATTAATTTCGCCAAAGGGCACCAAGAAAAGGCGCACGATTGTAAATGAATTGTTTTTCATTTATGCAATTCATTTACATGCGATTGTAAATGAATTGCAAACAGTACTAGAAATCCGGATTACTGCATTTGGCAACTCATCGCTTAATTGGCGCCACAAAACAGTCCCCAAATCCCAACGGCCCCTATTTTGCGCTAATAACTACAGTGTTTGTGTTAAATTATTTTAAGTCAATTATATTAAGCAAATTCTTTGCTATGAAAATTATCACAGAAAATATTTGAACTTTTTTCTCCCCGGTTTCAGTGATTTTCATTACATTTATTATAATAATTATGTTTTTTTTTTTCTTGCTTCATAGAAAAAAAGCATAAAATAATTTAACAGTTGTTTATAATACTTGTTATTTAATAGTTAGTAATAGTTGTCATAGTTGTTATTTAAACACGGTTATGGATGGCTGTATGCAATATTTGCATACAAAATTTATTTCCTTTTGCATCAATGTAGTAAATTTTTATGTTGTTTATTTAAGAATATATACTCAGCAGCCTTCACAACTGAATAAATTTTTCATCAGAGTTAAACTATAGGATAGATTTTAAAATATTATGCTTTATTCACATACAGGACGATTATAATGAAAGTTCCACTTTTAAAATGTAATTGTAAGAGAAAAACTACTTGTCACAATGAGTTCAAATTTGAACTAAAGATACTTGAAGAAGGGGGAAACGATACGGCATCAAAAAGGGTTTCAGAGTGTCTTAAGAGTTGGCGCTGTCAGTAGCATAAAGAAAGTGAATTCGGCTGTCAGTGAAATTTTGAGCATAAATTGCACACTAAACCAACTGGAGTGTTCAATGTGCTGGATTGTTTCGGTTTTTGGACGGAAAAAATGACTTCCAAATCATTCAGCAGTCGTAACACTGTCAATGAAAAGCCTATTCACCACGGCAAGCCATACCAAATTGGATGGGAAAAATCAGTGGTACTTTTTTTTGGAATCTTTTTCGATGCCATACCATTTTCCCCTTCTTCAAATATCTTCAGTTCACGTTTGAACTTATTATGTTGAGTGGTGAATTTTGATTGTGAATTGAATTTTGAAAGTGCGTTTTTTATTTATAATCAACCTGTACTTAATCAAATTTGACATATAATATTATACCTTTCTCTTAAATTCCTCTAGTAAAATACTTTTCATGAGTTGTAAGCAGAATTTAGCAGTACTAGACGGATTCACCATTGGGTAGCTAAAATAATAAATTCAAGTAGCAGCATAACTATTCCTGAGAGAGACAACAATGAATTTTTTTTTTTTATAAAATGATTTTTTTTTTTTTTACTTTTATATAGTATAGAAAGAGATGCTGTTTTAAAATTTAGTCTAAATAATTTTTTATATTGTTTTAATCTTATAACTTCAATTTTTAAATAATAAAATCAAAATTTAAGTTTTTTACAAGACAAGAATAATCTTTTGTATTTATTTATCTATGAAGATTATAAATATAAATTCAATAATAATAATTACAATTTATTAAATCATATATATATATATATATATATATACACTGAAGTGACAAAAGTCATGGGATACCTCTTAATATCGTGTCGGCCCTCCTTTCGCCCGGCGAAGTGCAGCAACTCGACGTGGCATGGACTCAACAAGTCGTTGGAAGTCTTCTGCAGGAATATTGAGCCATGCTGTCTCGATAGACGTCCATAATTGTGAAAGCATTGATGGTGCAGGATTTTGGGCACGAACAGACCTCTCGATGATGTCCCATAAATGCTCGATGGGATTCATGTCGGGCGATCAAGGTGGCCAGATCATTCGTTGGAATTGTCCAGAATGTTCCTCAAACCAATCGCGAACAGTTGTGGCCCGGTGACATGGCGCATTGTCATCCATAAAAATCCCATCGTTGTTTGGGTACATGAAGTCCATGAATGGCTGCAAGTGATCTCAAGTAGCTGAACATAAGCATTTCCAGTCAATGTTCGGTCCAGTCGCACCAGAGGACCAAGTCCATGCCATGAAAAAACAGCCCACACCATTACGGAGCCACCACCAGCTTGAACAGTGCCTTGCTGTCAGTTTGGGTCCATGGCTTCGTGGGGTCTGCGCCACACTCGAACCCTACCATCAGCTCTTACCAACTGAAATCGTGACTCATCGGACCAGGCCATGGTTTTCCATTCATCTAGGGACCAACCGATATGCTCACGTGCCCACGAGAGTCGCTGCAAGCGATGTCTTCTGTCAGTAAAGGCACTCGAGTCGGTCTTCTGCTGGAATAGCCGAAGAAAGCCAAATTTCTCCGCACAGTTCTAACAGACAAGTCCCTTGTACGTCCCACATTGATTTCTGCGGTTATTTGACGCAGTGTTGCTTGTTTGTTAGAATTTACGACTCTTTGCAGACGTCGCCGGTCTCGGTCGTTAAGTGCAGGCGGTCGACCACTGCGCTGTCCATGGTGGGATGTTATGCCTGAAATTTCATACTCTCGGCACACTCTTGGCACAGTGGTTCTGGGAATGTTGAATTCCCTAACGATTTCCGAAATGGCATGACCCATGCGTCTAGCTCCAACTAACATTCCGCGTTCAAAGTCTGTTAATTCCCGTCGTGCGGTCATCATCACGTCAAAACCTCTTCACATGAATAACTTGAACAGAAATGAAAGCTCTGCGAAAGCACTGCGCATTTATACCTGTTCTACGCGATGCTACTGCCATCTGAAAATTTGCATATTGCTATCCCATGACTTTAGTCACTTCAGTGTATATATATACTGCCAAATTTCAGAGGATTTTAATCGAAAATTTAAAAATGCCTCGTGCTTCCATCTATGTAGTACAAAGTAAAATTGTTAATGTCTTTTTCTGATTTAAGACAGGAGTGGTCAACCAAAATGATCCTGCGGCCAACTTTGTAAATGCATCATAACTCCGCGGGCCGCATATAAAATCATAGATCCCCCTATTAGATTGAGACCCACTATAGACATTTCTTTGAAGTGAAACATTGAAACATAATGAGTTATTATATTTGTGTATACTATTATACTTACATGTAAACATAAGTAAAATAATAATAATGATACTAAATGCACATTGTAAAGAAATATAGAACACTAAAAACAAAATATAGAAAATATATAAATATAAATGAAATAAAAAAATGAATTCATTAAAAAATATTTATTTTATTTTATTTATTGCGATATTTATTTCTCCACTCTTTCACTCAACTTTTACAAATCGATCTCAATTTGAGTATTTGCACATCGTATTGGGTATTGCAAGTTAGCGTCCGTTATGTTTGAACTTGTTTGGTCAATTTCATTTTCGAAAGAAAAAAAAACGCTCTTAGGGATGGTCATTGAGGTCACTTTTAAAGTGAAACATAGAACTTTTTATATTAGATATTACAAAATTCGAGTGCTTCATGATTTCGCAGAATATAATTTAGTTATTCATCGAACACATAACTGTAAACTCATCCATAAAACAGGCAATACCTGTCTTATATTCGAAAAGAATATTATTTTAAAATCAAAGTCAATTTTTTCACCTCATTTCGACGGTTCATTTTTGAATATAGGAATGCGCACATAATGTATTTTTTAATACATTGGTTTTCACTAGTTTAACCATCATGAGATAAACATATTTTGTAAGAGTGAGATATATCTCTCGGGCCGGAAAAATATTCAAGACTTGCCGCGGGTTGGCCACTCCTGATTTCAGTGCTTTTAAAAATTCATCCTTACCAAATCATTATTTAGTAACACTTTTTTAAATTACCTCCGTAATAAGTTATTTTGGATCTATCTATTAAAAAGAATTCTTTCTTTAAAGCATAGGAAAGTGGAATTCCTTTTTTTTATCGATTGCAGCAATCAACTTTTACGAATATATTAATGATCTGTCAGAACATAATAAATTCATGTAGCAGCATGGCTATTCAGTTATTTCTTCCATACAAAGCAGATAGGATTTATCACTTTTTCGATTTAAGTATTTAATATATAATACGCAAGTAAATATAATTTACATCTTTACTACTGTTTATTTTGAAGTATTCATGTTTCATACATTGTTATAAATTTTATTTAACAATATATGACATATTTCTTAAATGAATATAGTAATATTCCTATTAAAAATGAGACATATATGTTAATACAATTCATTTTAATATATTTAATATTTTTTGGTGCCTATACACGTCTATTATCAGATCATAGAACCTTGTGCTTACCAACTATACTATTTCTTGTAGAGACAATGTTGATATTTCATGTTACATGTTAAGTATGGAGCAAACTGTCTTTAGGAATGACTTGTTTGAAGCACCCCTCTAACCACAAAAAGTGGGTCTTTCTAATTAACCAATCAATCCTGATTTTCCGTGGCCTGAACTTGTCATTATTCTTATGCATTATACAACTTATTAATAATTCGATAAACTTCAATAAAAATTAATTGAATTTAAATGTAGTATCGTACATCCATCCGGCCATCTGTGAGGAAAATACATCATGATGGTTCGAATGCCAAAGTTGCTTAAATTAATGTGTAGTATCATCACATCTATTCGGGCATCTGTATGGTAACTATATCATGACGGTTTTAAATGCTAAAATACTTTCCTAAATTAATGTGTAGTAATGCAACTACAATCGGGTTTTAATGTGTAGTATCGCACATCCAATCAATTATATTATGATGGTTCCAATGTTAAAGAAATTAAATAAATTAATGTGCAGTATCACACATCCTTCCAGGAATCTACACAGTAAATATATTATTATGGTTCCAATGTAATTAAATTAATGTGAAACATCGCACATCCAATAGGACATCAATGTGCAGTATCACACAGCCAATCAACTATATCATGATGGGTCCAATGTCAAAGCACTTAAATAAATTAATATGTAGTATCCTACATCCATCCGGTCATCTGCATGGTATCTGTATCATGATGGTTCAAAAGTTAAAATACTTTCCCAAATTAATGTACAATAACGCACATCTATCCGATCATCTGTATGGTAAATATATCATGATGGGTCCAATGTCAAAAGCACTTAAATAAATTAATGTGTAGTATCGCACATCTAATCGGGCATCTGTATTTTAAATGTGTCTTGATAGTGCTAAGTCATTGTTTTTAAAATTATGCCGTGCGTTTTTTGTTCTGTAAATATGTAGCTGTGATCTCGCTTCAAAGATATCAAAATTTTAAACGAAAAAAAAAGCTTCTTCAATGTCATTTCTTTCACTTCTAAGAAACTGTAGCAAGAACTCGTCTTACATTGAGATTCTAAAAATAGAATGTTTCCCTTAAAAGTAGAAATAAATTTTGTGAGTAGTGATTGCATTAGAATTTCTAAAGAGAGTTTTTTATAAATGCGAAATTGCTTTAAAAATTTAATTTTTCGATACTTTCCGGAGTCAACATTTTTTTATTTTACTTTTAGCTCTCCATTTCAAGTTGCTCGGTTCAATCAGTAAGTTAAATCTCAGTCTTTATTGATTTATTGCCTTGGAGATGGTACTTTGGAGGAAAATGATGTTACAAGTTATTTATTATTACAAATTATAATGTTATCAATCAATTCAATGTTGCTGGCATTTCATTGTTAGTTCTATCTCATTTCATCTGTAACGTATTAGAATAGATATTAAGTTAATACAGAAACAATGCCTAGAGATAATTAATCAGCACCTATTTAATATTCATGTCAAAATATCACAATCAACAGTCAAAAATCAAAAATCAGAAACAGATAATTAATCAGAAGGCACAATCTTTTTTAAAAAATTTCAAACATTTCGATATGCATTAATCGTATTATTATAGAATGTCTCATAATAGAAGATCGCATAATTAACTTTACAAAAGATCTTTTCCTTTTTATTTTTGGACTTTTGGCTAAGAATACTTCTCTTAATACAATCAATAAGTTAAATCTTAATTTTTTGTTATCGTTTTACAATAACAAAAAAATTAAGAAATATTATTATGATATAATAATTATTTCTTATAATATTTAGAAATTAAAATTCATACCAAATTTATAATTTGATGCATTTGTTTTTTAAAGTCAACCGTATAAATAAATTCTTTCTTTGAATTTAATAATCGCGACCTTGGATTTAATAAATACAAATAAAATAATGTTTTGAAACTTCTTTAACTGGAAAATATAAAAATAACGAAACTACTACTGTGCTCAAAAGTAATATCAATTTTTTTTTTTTTAAATTATTTATTTATTCTTCTCGTTTTATTTCATTGCTTTCAAAGTAATCCCCTCCGGACATAATGCACTTATACCAACTTTCTTTCCAATCCTCAATGCATGCTAAATAATCATCGGCAGGGATGTCCTTCAAAGCGCGAGCCGCTTTTCAATCTAATGATTATTTTTACTTCAAATTTCACATAGATGTCAAGAACACTGCCAGTAAACGAAAAGAAAGAAATTTAAATTCCATAACCCCGGGAATTTTAAATTAAATCTTACTTTTTGGACATAGTAGTACTTTCTTACCCAAGCGCACTGTATAGGATCGCTAATTTGTAAAACACAATGTTCTATTAAAATAAATAAAACTTTATTATTTGATTAAAAAAATTAAACACTTGAAAAAAAGGGAAGACAACAGACAAGCAGACCAAATCATTTAAAATAAAAACAGACTCTTCAACTAAATTAATTAATTAATCAAAATTGCAATATAACAATAAAAAAAGCATGTTATTATTTAAATAAAAACTAACTTTCCTTAATTTTTTCAATTTTTGGTTAAGCACCAATTAACATGAAGCTATGAATTTAGGTAAAATATTTTATATCTAAGTATCTTAGCTTTTAAGCAAAAAAAGAAATGTGTATATATAAATACATATATATATATATATATATATATATATATATATATATATATATATACATACATTCACAAACACATATATATACACATGCGGCCTGATGGTCAATTGTCTAGCGCTCTGGTCTTTGGTACCACAGGCTGTCCAGATTCGAATCGTGGAGGTGGCATGGATGTTAGTGAGTGGTTTGGAATCCACTTTAAACTGTAGGTCCGATCTAGTGAACCTAAAGTGTGCACAAAATGACCGCAGAGCGACAAACCAAACCACACACACATATATATATATATATATATATATATATACACACATACGAATAATGTATGCTTGAAACATTGATAGCATTTTTTTGTACATTTAAATAATCTATACTATTGGACTATTTATCCAATTATGCAATATCATTATTAACTATAAGTTAAGCTGCATATACGATTACTTCAATATTTAAAAAAAAAATCCTTCATTTCGTCAAATAATCAGTTTTGTGGGCAAACAGCTGACTTAACTAATCTAAACAATTACTTTTGCAAATAAAATGAACGAATAAGAGGCCATATGACGTACGTTCTTAAATATGCAATTATTGTTTTTAAACAATAATTGATATTTTATTTATATTTATTATTTATATTTATATTTATATATATATATTTATATTTATATTTTATATATATATTTATATTTATATTTATTATTTTATTTATATTTTATTGATATTTTATTTATTTATTTAATATTTTAGTGAGATATGAGTGTAAATCAGATTTAAAATAGAACTAACTGAGCAAGCAGAAATTTGTTTTCTTTTTAACATACTTTTTATCAATGAAATATGATTACGTTTTGCATATGCGAGCAATTTTATGTAACTCTTATCTTGTTAATCGGGATCGTTTACACTCCAGTTCGAGTAATTTTTCTACCTTAAAACAGGGTGCTTTTACTCCTCGAAAAAAAGGTAAATTTACTATTTCGAACAGCTTATAGTTTAAAAAAAATCTATTGACAGATTTTAAAATCCTTTAATTTATGCATAAGATGTACATGGCATACAAATATAATGAAATGAATTATTTGCTTTCTAAAATTCGCAAGAGTGCCTATTTGTTAGATCTGAAAAATAATTATAATATTGTAATTATACAAATTAATATGAATTATTTCTTATAATATTTAGAAATTAAAACTCATATCAAATTATAGATTTGTTTTCTAATGTCAGTATAAAGGAAATGTTGATTTGAATTTCATAATCGCGGTTTTGGATTTAATAAATACAAAAAATTTAACATTGTGAAACTTCTTTAACTGTAAAATAGAATAATAATGAAATTACTACCGTTAATTTGTAAAACATAATCAATAAGAAATCATAAAAATCGAAAAATCAATAAAAATCGATCAATAAGAACTATTTGATTCATCATTTTTACGTTTTGTTTGTTACAAGAATCGAAGTCAATAAATTCTAAAACATTTATTATATTAGCATAATATTGAACGCCAAATTCTTCATTTGCTCCTATATTATATTCTATTTTTTATTATATATGAAGAAATTATATATATATAAATATGTTGTTGAAGTTATATGTATATATATATTAATTGTTATCCTTTATTATGGTGTCCATATATATATATATCATATATGGTGTCCACATTGTTATCCTTTATTATGGTATATATATATATATATATATATATAAACATCCTAATAAAGGATGACAATTCAACTCTTGCATGTTTCAAATTTAAATATTCAAAATTAAACACTTGAAAAAAAAATTATGTGAATTACATGCAAGTACAATGAAATAAATTTTTTGCTTTATAGAATTCGCAAGGACGTCTATTTGTTAAATTTAAAAATTAATTATAATATTATAATTATATGAATTAATGTTAATTATTGTACATTAATTATTTCTTATAATGTTTAGAAATTAAAATTTATATCAAATTATAGATTTTGATGCATTTGTTTTCTAAAGTCAACAGTATAAATGAAATGTTTCTTTGAATTTAATAATCCCGACCTTGTATTTAATAAATACAAATAAATAAATAAAATAATATGAAATGAATAACTTTGTGAAACCTCTTTAACTAATTGGAAACTATAATAATAACGAAACTGCTTTCTTTCTCGTTGTGTAAATCATTAATTTATGAAACATAATACTCTATTAATATATAAATTATCATCTACGTAAATCAATTGAAAGTTTTGCTGTTGTTTTACAATTTTGTGTATTTTGTCTTGTGATCATTGGCTACTTCTTCAACAAATTCAGCGTTACTCAAGATATCTCAACTGATGCTATGTTAATATCACTTTTATTTAATTCTTATATAAATTGATATTATAAATATTCGCAATTCCTGTACAGCGAATATATAAATAATAGCTATATTGTTATGTACTTTAACGGGTAAGAAGTGTTTGTTGTGTACATGTAAAAACAAATTTTTAAGATTTCAACGAGCCTATTACATTTAATTATTTTCCCAATACATTAGGGGGATTAGAGGACATTAGGGGACATGAAAAATTTAGGGGATCGCTATCTCTTTTCCCCTTCGCACCCTACAACCAGAAATTTATCATGTTCATTCTGAGGATAGAATATTTCGATTGGGCTTTGTTAAATGAGTTTCGAACCCAGTTTCCTTAATTCAGAAATTCATCACGCTATCCCAGAGATGGCCAACCCAAATAATCTTGAAGGCCACTTTGGAAAGGCACCCTAACAGCGCGGGCCGCATATAAAACAATATATACCCCTATTTGATTTAGACCCACTTTGGCCTTTCTCTTTGGAGTGTAAAATTGAAACAGAATGAGTTATTATTTTTGGGGTTACTATTATTCTTACATGTAATCATAAGTAATATAATAATAATGATACTAAGCGCACATTATAAGGAAATATACAACACTCAAAATGAAATATAAAAAATATATAAATATAAACATAAAAAAATGAAATCATTAAAAAATATTTATTTTACTAGTGCGATATGTTCCGCCACACTTGAGGGTGTCGTAATGGGTGTTGAGGGTGAGCGTCTGTTATGTTCGAGCGTATTTTGTGTTGAGTTCATTTCATTTTAGAAAGAAACGATTCGCTGGTGTAAGTTGAACCAAAGGTGCTAACAACTTCAACAAAGAGCCTAATTTGCTCTGCTATCAACAATCAACTGTGCGTATCTAGGAAAGGTCACTTAAAGTGAAACATAGAACTGTTACATTAGATGTTCCATGATGCGCGCGCGTCATGAGTTCGTAGAATATAATTGAATTATTCTGGTAACTCATAACTGTAAACTCCTCCATAAAACAGGCACTATCTATCCTATATTCGCAAGCATATTATTTTAAAATCAAAGTTCATTTTTTCTTATTATTTCGACAGTTAATTTTTGAATATAGGGATGCATACATAATCTATTTTTTTAATGCATTAGTTTTCACTCCTTTGGCCATAATAAAATAAATATATTGTGTAAAAGTGTGATACATTTAACGGGCCGGAAAAAATATTCAAGGCGGACCGCGGGTTGGACACCGCTGCACTGTCTAAAAGGCAAGATTATAAAACAGACAATCTAAAATTTTATTTTAAGCTGCATTTTTACTTTTCACCACAATTTCGGACAAGAAATTCCATAAAGGACGGCTGGTGGTTCCCTCTATCTCAATGCAAGGAATCTCTACACTAAGAATGTTTCGTGCCTATCCCTGGCAGAGTCACGGGAACTTTCAGTTCGGTTTCATTAGTCAAATACTGGAATCATTCTTTTCTAGCTATTAAACTGAAAGCTCAATTCAATAGGTCAATCCGGCTCTACTTCAAAATAAAGAAAAAACTTTAAATAGCAAACTAACCTAAAATTTAAATTATATATACATATGTTTTTAAATATTTTTGAAAAATAAAACCATGTTTATGTAATCTTTATAAATTAATTTTAATAAAATTCATTTAGTTAAGAACAAATAATAAATGAATTAATCATTAGGAATAACAAATGCATGATACTATAATTATTAATGGATGATCCATCATTAGATAGTACTCAAATGTATTAATATATTATTTTGAGTTAAACAATGTATTATATTCTTTATTAATAAAAAAAATTAAATAATTAAAGTTTAATTGAAATGTGAGCGAAAGTATTGCGGATTTAACGTGATATATAAACGCCCTATGGTTCTGCACTATTTCGTGTTCGTTTAAAAACATAGCTGAATGTGTAAAATAAATTAAAGAAAATACAATAAATCTCATGGCAAATAATTATGAATGCAAACTAAGTAGCTTTATATTTCAATAAATTTAAAAAATTAACTGTACAAATTTTGAAAAATTTAAATGCATGTAAATTCTACTTTTTTTTTTTTTTTCTTTATACCCATGAATTTCGTGTTTATATCGTTTTTCCACGTGCAATTTTCTATTTATTTCAAAAGCTAAAATTATGAGATAACACTTTTTGTGCATACTTTTTACTACCTTCGACTTTGGTAACAACATAAAATTTGAGTCACAATTTTGATTTTAAATATAGAGTATTATTTGTAAAAGTAATTAAATAAACTGTATAATTATTTACTTGAATTATTGAAAGTAATTCATTTTTCTTCTCTACATTTTCAATCCAGAAACATACGTTGTTATAAATAATTTTATTTTATCACTGGATACAAAGATATAATAACACATTATATATATATATATATATATATATATATATATGTATATACACATATATATATATATATATACAGGAGATTAAAAAGAATCACTCGTCACAATGAGTTTAAATTTGAACTGAAGATACTGGTAGAAAGTGGAAACGGTATGGCATCCAAAAAAAGTTCCACCGATTTTCCCATCCCTTTGGGTGGTGGAAAGTCCATCCACCTTGCCGTGGTGAATGGACCTTCCACTCACAGTGTCACAACTGTTGAATGACTTGGAAGTCATTTTTTCCGTCCAAAAACCGAAACAATCAAGCACATTGAACACTACGGTTTATTGAATGTGCAACTCATGCCAAATACGTTGTCATTTCAATTCAAAATATCACTGGCAACCGAATTCGCTTTCTTCAGGCCGCTTACATCCGTCTATTCATACACTTTTGAAATTTTTTGACGCGGTACCGTTTCCCCCTTCTTTGAGTATCTTCAGTTCAAATTTGAACTCATTGTGACGAATGGTTCGTTATTTAATAGCATTTTGAAACTTGGACTTCAATTATAATCACCCTGTACTTTGTTTACTATTTATCAGTTATTTACTTTCTCTGCAGTTTGTCTGTTATATAACTATTATTAGTCACTTTATGATAAGAGAAGACCTCCTTTGAAATCGAATTAGATAACAGCAGCTATCAGAATGCGAGAGGCAGTCATTGGTATGATAAAAGATGGGGTTTCGGATTGGTAGTCGTCCACCGTATTTACAAGGCCATTCTGACACGGATTCTTCTTTTTGTTCGTGTCCCAGCAAAGCATCTGGCTGACGATTATTTGATATCGCGGTGCTCATATCGTATATAACTGTTATTAACATCGTCGCCTCCGTTTGGAGTGATGCATCTCTGGGTGGAATTGGAGGGCGATAGACTGGAGGATGCTGCAGGACACCTTAAGAACACAAATATGCCAAATTTAAACTGAAGATACAAATTATGCAAATTTGAACTGAAGATACTTGAAGAAGGGGGAAGCGGTACGGCATCAAAATGAAAGTTCCAAACATAGTTCCACCGATTTTTCCCATCCCATTGGGTATGACCTTGCCGTGATGGATGGGCTTTCCACTCACAGTGTCACAACTGTTGAATGACTTGGAAATATTTTTCCGTCATAAAACCGAACCAATCAACCACTACGAACACAACAATTGGTTAAATGTGCAACTCACGCCAAATATGTTGTCATTTCGATTCAAAATATCACTAGCACCCGAATTCACTTTCTTTTGGCCGCTTACGGCGCCATCTATTCATACACTTTGGAACTCTTTTTGATGCCGAACCGTTTCCCCCTTGCACATTAAGCCAATTGTAGTGTTCAATGTGCAGGATTGTTTCCATTTTTGGATGGAAATAATGACTTCCAAGTCATTCAATAGTTGCGACACTGTGAGTGGAAAGCCCATCCACCACGGCAAGGTCATACCGAACTGGATGGGAAAATCGGTGGAACATACAGTTTTACCCCTTCTTCGAATATCTTCAGTTCAAATGTGAACTCATTGTGATGCGAGGTTCTTCTCTTACAACATTTTGAAAGTGGGACTTTAATTATAATCACCCTGTATATATATATAACAGGCATTCGAAAATGCTTTTATGATATTTACTAAAAATGGAGAAAATATGCATCATAAAATGAGTCAAAAAATATGACTCCTTTTATGATAATAATAAATAATTTTGCTTTATAGCATGTTATATCATATAATACAGATTTGAAATTACTTTAATAATATTAAATAGAATGATAGAAATGTGCAAGACTGATTTTTATGAAGTTTCTTTTTTTTTTCCCAAGATGCTCCCTACACATTCCAAGAAAGGCGAGGAGACTTTCCCTTTCGAAATGGACCACCTGCCCGAATTTGCAATTAAGAAATGCGAAGTTGAGCAGAAGGAGACGCCCGAAAAGAAATTGAAGGCTCTTCAAGAAGTGAGAGAGTTCTTGAGAAGTAGGTTGTTCTTCTGATATCAAATTGGTTTCTTGGTTCTGAAGTAAATCTCAATTCCTATCTGAATGTTGCTAAAATTAATTTATGTTATTAATCACATATACTGACCTCCAAAAGTTAAGGAACAACATGTTTCTCACCACAAAAAAAAAATGACAGTAACAATAAAATGTATAGTTTATATAAATTATAAAAAGGAACTTTATGCAAAAACGATAGCTACCACTTTTTTTCTTATAAAAAGGACGGGTATATATGAGTGAGAGAAAAATATGCAAATATCAGACTTTCGTAATTACGGATGTAACTTTTGTTGATTTACAACTTTTGTTACCAGATTCGTTGACAATAGGCAGTGGGATCAAATAGGCAAAGAGAAGCCGTTTGCCCGATTCGTTAAGGTGGCGTGCGGTCGGATGGATGGAAATGGGATTGTCCCAGACTGATGCTGCTTGGCGTCTTAATGTGTCTCGCAGTGTGGTCTATCGTCTCTGGAATCAATGTCAAACCAAAGCTTCTGAGTCCAGAAGACATGTTCCAGGTCGAACACGAGCTACTTTTTGCTTTTTTGCGAGATTTGTTGTAAATCATTTTTGTTATTTTTCTTATGTAAACCTCTATGTTGCAGTCAATACATAAGTTTTGTGCACATGTCATCCAAATTTGCTGTTTCTACATTCATTCATTTGTAAATTAGGCGCAAAAAACCGGTTGTTCCTTAACGTTTGGTGGGAAATGTATATCAAAGTGTTTTGATGACTATTAAAGCACATTTATGTGTTTAATTTGCTGATATTCATTATCATTGCTTACGGAATCTATCTGACTTGTCACACTGCGGGGGTCTGATGGCAGAGTGCCTAGCGTTCTGGAGCTCAATACCGCAGGTTTCGGGTTTGTTTCATGGATGCTAGTAGTGATTCGGAATCCACTTTACACCGTAGGTTCCGGTCTCATAGAATCGTAGTGTGACTCGCGTCCATAGCCTATCTTCAAGGTACACTATCCTCCAGGGTAGTGCTAAATGAGTAACAGCGGTGCAGCCCTGGCTTAAAACATAAAGACTGTCTCTGTATTGCCAGCTCCATTAGAACAACTTTTCACACTGTAAATTTGAATTTAAAACCCCTATAATTTTAATTAGAAAGGGGGTTCATTATTATTATTACTAGTATCATTATTATAGTTATTATTTTTATTAGGAAACACGTTTCTTGCAAAAGATTCCAATATACAGGGTGAACGTAAAGTCTTGCCCTGATTATACAAATTTACTGTGATAAAACTTAAAATCAGGCACATGTTTGTTTGGATACATTTCAAGTGCTGTTAAAATGTTTTGAGAATGGTCACTTCCTTTAGTGTCCAACGTGGGCCTCCTTGGTAGCTCGGCGAAAGTCAAATAAGTTATAATCAAGATGTTGTCTGTATTTAACACATATCTGTGTGCATCCTGTATTTTTACATAATGTGTATGATGTCCCAATTGTAAACTCGGAATCGCTAAAACCTTGTTGTTTCAATTTTTAACTAACTTATTAACTAAGGAAAAAATGTTTCAGTAACGTAAATAATAACGATATATCATTTTTTTTTTTGTTTTTTTTTTGCAAAAAAGTGTTACAACTACTACTTTCATAATTAACTGACTACTTCCGTAATTTACTGATTTTACTTAATACTTAATTTGACTTGTTCTTACAACTTACTTTTTTGCTTTTAACCATTTATTTTTACCGGATTTACTGTTAAAAGTACCGTTGGTTGGCTCAGCGTGGCCAAATCATAGTATGTTTGCCATAAAACCCCAACCAACTAGTCTTTCTAGACATCCTTATATTGGCAGTAGAGAGAAATTGAAAATACCATTCGATTCAGGGCATTGGGATCTATAAAAATCCCTCATAAACAAGTAATATAAAAAAAAAAATTTAAAGTCAATCCCTACTTTTTTTTCACACTCTATTGCAGAAAGTCCTTTATAAATCATTTTCATTCATTTTTTAAAGTTATCTGGCGCCCTCTATAGGTAGATACATGCAACTTAAATCTAAAAAAAAAAAATTAATGAATTAAATTTAATGAAGGAATTAATATTTGAAAATGTGTTAACATCCAGTGTCATCCTCTACAAGTTTAAAAGAAAAATGTATTTGGACTTGAGTGGAGGAATAAAAAGTATTTTATGAACGATTGAAAATTTAAACAAGATATATATAGGGAGAGTGTGAGCTAATAGAAGGAATTGAAAAAGCATCTGAACCCTCTCAATTAATTCGGGAAATTAAGCGGCAGAAATCAGGGCAAAGAGCGGACATCTCCATATTTAAAGTAGCCTACGATTTAACGTAAGCCATAGATAATACACCTCCCAAATTGAAAGCTCTAAGATAAACCGTGAAGTTGTATAAAGAACAAGCAAATAATTTTCAAATTGAGAACTTAAATTGTTATTATATTAGCTAATAGATTAATAAAACATATTAATATGAATATACTTTTTATGTGTTGAACGCTGAGTAAACTTATGAAAAATCTATGGTGTGCAGGAATTTTTTGTGACAAAACTTTAATCCTTTTCTAGACATTTTATACTGGCAGTAGAAAGAAATTGAAAATACGCTTCGATTCAAGGTATCAAGATAAAAATCACTCATAAGAAAAGCATCTGAGCCCTCTCATTGAAATGAGGGAATTATGAGACTGAAATCAGGGCAAAGAGGGGGCATCTCCAAATTTAAAGTAGTCTACGGTCTTATGTAAGCCATAGATTATACACCTTCCAAAAATTAAAGCTCCAATTTTAGCTGTTAAATTAAACAAAGAACAGACAAGTACTTTTGAAAATAGGTTAATATAACATATTAAAATGAATATACTTTTTTTTTTTTTTTTATGTGTTGAAAGTTGATTATGTCTAATGAAAAATCTATAGTGTAATGGAACTTTTTGTAACCAAACTGTAACCCCTTTCTAGACATTTTATATTGGCAGTAGAGGAAATTTGAAAATATAATTCGATTCAGGGTGCTGGAATCTACAAAAATCAATCATAAAAAAGCATCTGAACCCTCTCAATCAAATGAGGAAATTATGAGACGGAAATCAGAGCACAGAGGGGACGTCTCCATATTTAAAGTAGCCGACAGTCTTGCGAAATCCAAAATAAACCAAGTTAAACTGTTAATTTGTATAAGGAACAAACAAGTACTTTTGAAATTGATATTCTAATAGGTTAATAAAACATATTAAATATGACATATTAAGCATAACAGGTGGGCCGAAAAGTGCGTAGGCTGACACATAGATGGCGCTACCAGTATTAAATCCATATGATTTTTAATTAGCCCTAACCTTCAAAAGTCACGTGTATAAATTTGCTATATAACTTCACTAAAAATGGTATAACTCACATACTAATAGTGCAACAGCTGTCAAATTTGTACACGTGTCTTTTGAAGGTTGGGGCTAACTAAAAATCATATGGATTTAATACTAGTAGCGCCACCTATGTGTCAGCTTAGGAACTTTTCAGCCCATTTGTTACATATTAAAATGAATATACTTTTTTTTTTTCTTTTTAGAGAACCAGAAAACGAGTGACATTGATTTTCATGATGATTTCATTGTTCAGCATTTGAGAAAAAGTAAATATGACGTCGCAAGGACATGCAAGAGCATTCACAACTCAGTCATCACGAGAAGTAAACATATCGAAGAATTTAGAAGCATTGAAGATGAGTATTTTTCATCAAAAAATTCCATAAAATGGATTCGTTTTCTGCCTAAAAGATGTCCGGATGGTTGTGCAGTAACCCTTTTGCAATTTGGTAATAAAATAATACAGTTTTACTTGGGTGTTTTTTTTTCACAATTACATTTTTGGATTATTAAATTGTAATTTTAGTTTTTACATGTTATATTAATGTTTAGTACTTTGAAATTTTAAGCATTCAAGTACAATTTCTAATATATAACTGCATTATTTATCAAATAGTTAATTCAATAAATTCATGAAAAAAAAAGTTAATTTTTCAAATGCTAATATAGTTAATCATATGAATTAATAAAGGAAATACAATTGTTGTTGTTGTCGTGTTCCTCATGGAAGGAGGGAAGTGGGGTGCAGCTTCTGTTCTGATGGAGAACCCTTAGGTAAAACTCTGACTTTGACTCCGTGACGCTCTGACAGTCATAGGAAACCGGGACCTACGGCTTAAAGTGAATTCCGAATCCCTACAAAAAATGGCCCCGCCGGGACTTGAACCCACAACCTGTGGCGCCAGAGCGCTAGACACTCGGCCATTCAAGCCCTAGGAAATACAATTAATCAAATAGATTGATTGAAGATTATATCTACACTCAAGAGACAAAACATTATGACCACCCCTACATTTTGCAATGAACTCTCCTGGATGACGTGGAAGGCACGTGATCAGGTGGAAGTGGTATTTAACTGCTGCTGGAGAGTCTGAAGAATCATTCTTTCACTTACTTCTGTGTGTGACGGGAAAGGCTGCGGATCTAAACGACTTTGATAGAGGCCCAGATTGTAATGACTCGAAGGCTCGGAACTGCGGTGAAGGCTCGGTATTTCCGAAACTGCACGACTCGTGGGTTGTTCGCGATCTACAGTTGTTAATACTTATGCAAAGTGGACGACTGTGAAACCAGCAGTAGACGACATGGTGTTGGACGGCCACACGCTATCAAAGGAAAAGGTAGTCGGAGACTGTCTCGCATGGAGAGTCTCAAAACCGGAGCCAGACAGTGGCTCAGCGGACAGCCCAATACAATGCAGGTCCAAGTAGAATAGTATCGGAGCACACTGTTCAGCGGACACTGTTGGATATGGGGCTACGCAGCAAACGTCCCACTCGTGTGCCTTTGCTGACCAAGCGTCATCGCCAACTGCGCCTGCGTTGGGCCCGGGAACATCGTGACTGGTCCACGGATCAGTGGGAGAGAGCTGCCTGGTCAGATGAATCACGGTTTGTCATTCATCACGCCGATGGCCGTCTTCCAGCCGAACAGTTACTCTCTCAATGTACAGTAGGTCATACGCAGGCCGGTGGTGGCGGTATTATGCTTCGGGGACGTTCTCTTGGGCGTCTCTGGGACCCGTGGTTGTGGTAGAGCAGACCATGAATGGTACAGGGTATCCGAACATCATTGCGGACCAGTTGCACCCTTACATGGCCTCTGTATTTCCAGCTGGAAATGGAATGTTCCAACAGGACAACGCCCCTTGTCACAAGGCTAAAATTGTGTTGGAGTGGTTCCAGGAACATGATGCTGAATTCCAGTTAATGTCCTGGCCGCCTAACTCACCGGATATCAATCCGAAAGAACACATTTGGGATGTCCTGGGACGGCAGCTCAGAGTTCAAAGACAACCAATTCGCAATATGTCGGATTTGCGTGACCGTTGCTTAAACATCTGGTACAATCTGTCTCCGGCCATCTACCAAGGACTTGTGGCATCCATGCCAAGGCGGCGGGTTGAAGCTGTGTTGCGCGCCAAAGGTGGGCCAACTCGTTATTGACTGGTTGACATTATGTTTTGACTCTTGAGTGTAAATAATAAAATAAATTACATTAATTCCAATGTTTGATCAATTCAATTGGCAAATCATTTAAAATGTATTTAAAATCATTGATGTTTTTATGTACACATTTATTATAGGTAAATGGGATCCGAACGAACTTGAGTTCATGGATTTGAAGAGGATGGCTATCACGTGCTACATACAACTCATGCGCGATCCGATGACTCAGATCAACGGTATCAAGGCCATTTTCGACTTCGAAGGAACCTCTTTCCAGCATTTCAGATATGCCACGCCTCTAAATCTGCTCTTGTACTACAACATGGCTTTTTTGTAAGTTGCTTCTCAAATTATAATTCGGTAAAAATCTAGAATTATGCACCCTTTGTACAAATGCATCGCCAGGATGCCAAGTCGCCAAGAAAGCCTAATAATTAATGCACCAGTTTGTTTTCGCGGTAAAATGATATTACGCCAAAATCCTTCACTGGGACGCCAAATCGCCAAGTAAACAAACAAAATGGCTGCCGAAGTTTGATGTCATTGTAAAACGCTATTTCGCTAAAATTCATTCCAAACATTGCTATTACGCCAACATTAGTAGCCAGATAGCTATTACGTCAAAGTTCATTCCTTTGACGCTAAATATTATCACTATTCTGCCAAAATTTCAATCCTTGAAATGCTTTTTCGCCAAACTTTTCACTGAGTGAATTTTGTTTTTTAAATTGCTTTTAAGGTAAAAGGTAATGCTTTATCGCCAAGCTTTTTATCATTAAAAAAATTTTTATTCCTTGAATAATTTTTCCCAGATGCTATCGCAAAATGTTTAAAAATTCCTCTAGAATATTGTAACCCTAAAGAAATTGGCGAAACTTTAGCGAAAAATTCCGGCGGGCCGTAGTTGACCCATCCCTGCCTTATAGCATGGGGGAATTTTCTAATGAATAGGAAGAAAGATTTCCCCAGGGTAGAGCTCAAATTGAAAATGGAATAGAAAGAAAATGTTTCTGCAGATTACTGTTGGTGGGACGGGAGACAACAACAGCCCTATACAAAATCATTTTTCATGAATTACTTTTAACATTTGTGGTTATTATAGATATATTGGTCATAATAGAGTGAACATTTTACTTTTACAAAGTATTGTAGTATATTTTCCCCGATAAACAAATATTTTTAATGATAATGGGGAATTTACTGATGTTAGACTGAAACGGTATGTGTTGCGACAGATTATAAATGTCGAACCTGTGTAGATATTATACACAATCCAGTCATATTAATATGACCACCTGTCAAAAGCCAGAATAACCACCTTTGGCAGAGCGGACCGCTGCTACGTTTCTGCATTACACCAACGATTGAAATGCTTTCCGATGCCCTAGGACATCCTTTATATACACTCCACTGCAATGAGCTGCCACCTGCCTTTTGTGATGGGTTATTTCACGTTGAGGTCGAAAGTACGTGGGGGTCACATTAATGTGACTGGTGTGTGTATTTAGATTTAGATTTAGATACACATTAGATTTAGAAATGTCAAATGTGACTGGTTCACATAATTGCTTTTATTAAGAAGGAATTTTTTTTTTTTTACAGAACAGTGAGTATTATCCACACGATATAAAGAATTTTATTATAAAGAAAAAAAAATATAAAGCTTTTTTAATTTAAAATTATATTGAAATTTTAAAAGTATATCCTTTTTGTGGAATACTATTTCTTACCAAATTAAAATCAATTTGTAGTGTATTTCGTACTAAAATAAAAAAAAAAAAAAAAAAACTTTCTTCATTTCCAGTTTAAGAAGTAAGTAATGAGGTAAATAATTTATGATTAAAATGAATTTGTGAAATAATCTTTTTTTTCCCCCAGAACTGCATTCCAGGAAGGTACAAAGCAGTTCACATCATTAACGAATCCTTTCTCCTGAAACCAGTGTGGATCTTCTTCAAGCAGTTCTTATCCCCCAAGTTATGGAGACGAGTGAGTAAACTTTTTACTTTTAGGACATCACCACATTAAATTATCTATCCACATCCCTTTTAGAAATGTCTGAAAATATTTTTAGAAATGTTTTTCTTTCTAATGCAGCTGGCAAACACTTAGACAGCTTGGTCTTGGATGCCTTAAGGCAAGTGCTGCACAGACGTTACTCACTTTGCATTACCCAGGGGGCGCGTGTAACTTGACGATAAGCCACGGACGCGGAGTAACAATGCCCCCGCCGGTCTCTGCCTATTAGACCGGGGACCTACGGTTTAAAGTGGATTCCGAACCACTATAAACATCTATGGCACCGCCGGGACTCGAACCCGAAACCTGTGGTACCGAGCGCCAGAGCGCTAGCCACTCGACTTTTCAGGTCCACAGAAAATGTCTTTAGAAATGCATGTATGAAATAATAATTTGACTTGACGCGAAACTATTTTGTGATTTCCATATACACTCACTAGATGGCAGCACATCAGTCAGTAAATGTCTTTAGAAATGTATGTATGAAATAATAATTTGACTTGACGCGAAACTATTTTGTGATTTCCATATACACTCACTAGATGGCAGCACATCAGTCAGTAAATGTCTTTAGAAATGTATGTATGAAATAATAATTTGACTCGACGCAAAGCTATTTTGTGATTTCCCTATACACTCACTAGATGGCAGCACATCAGTCAGTAAATGTCTTTCGAAATGTATGTATGAAATAATAATTTGACTTGACGCGAAACTATTTTGTGATTTCCCTATACACTCACTAGATGGCAGCACATCAGTCAGTAAATGTCTTTAGAAATGTATGTATGAAATAATAATTTGACTTGACGCGAAACTATTTTGTGATTTCCATATACACTCACTAGATGGCAGCACATCAGTCAGTAAATTTGACTAACTATACATGTAGTTGTGCTGCAGCAATAGACAGAAAATTTATTTGCCGAAGAACGAACCTCCTTTACATAGGACTGTGCCTGGAAACATCACAATAGTTCATGATCTTATTGAACGCGGCTCTAAGAGACACCCAAAGGATAAACTGAAGGAATTAGAGATCAAAACAATAAATTCCCTTTCATCATACAATCACATCACACTACACTGATGGATCCTCCAAGCTGATGGATCATCACACAACAATTTGCAACGAGGTGCTGTTTTTGCTGCTCCACGACGGGAAAATAATTGAAATTGCTGGAAAAATTGCATCAAACTTCACAGAAGAACTGCTGGCCATTCAAAAAAGGCCTCTTGAGGCTTATCTGAGTCAACCTCCATCACAATAAATGAATGGAATTACTATCCTCACTGAATCAAGGTCTTCCCTACAGGCTCTTATTAAAGGTTTCAGAAGTAGGATATTGAACACTATGTCTCTGTTGGTTGCTGTTGGAAAGCTGTTGGTTGGAATTCTTATGCTTTAGTTCGCGCTCTTATGCTTTAGTTCGTTTAGTTTTATAGAAATCGTTTGGAACCGATTCAGAATTGCGCTTTTGCCGTGGAAACGGACTGTTGGTTGCTGTGGAAACGGTCTGTTGCCGTGGAGACCAGCTGTTGCTGTGGAAACGAGTTGTTTTATTTTAAAAAGAACATTTTTCTTCCAGTTTAGCTTTTGCCTTTGAGATGTTACCATCAACCCTGTATAGCTTTGTAAATATTGCTTGTAAATAAATGAAGATTCCATAATTGTTTGTATGGATTGATCAATACTTCTCGAATCATCAGAAAGCTGCGGCTAATAAGAAAAATAGAACCACCGAAAGAAAGAAAAACGATAGTCGTAGTGACAAAAAAAAGCTGAATACCAAATTGTAGAATTAAATATCGATAGAAAAACAGCTACTTCTCTCACAAGATTAAGAATGAAGCACCACAAAAAATGTGAACATTTCTGCTGATGGTGTTAAAAAATACCAAAAATGTGACAACTGCCCTGATGTCGAGCTTTCTCCTCATTATGTCTTTTGAATGCTTAGCTGTTGTAGCCGTCATGCATTGTCTGGACCATCCCTCGGAAGAGTATTTATACACCGACTTGGCAATCAACATAACCAGTGTTATTCGGGAGCACCACGATATTTGATTCCCTTGTACACTTTAGAGTATACGATTACAACAACAACAACAGTAAACATCAATTAAATGAATGGGGAATAATTTTTGTTTTCGTTATCCCTTGAATAAGATAATGTTAAGTAATTAATTTGTGCTTTTCATGCAAGCACTATTTAAACATCTGCAGACCGTGAGTTCTCAACTTAGCCGTGATGACATTCTGTGATGATTTTGAAGAGTTTCTGTTTTGTATTTGAATGTTGTATGCCAGAAAACACAAGAAGGATCACGGGCCAACTGCGGTAGCTGCTAACTTTGTCACCTGGCCGTAAGACAGCAAATCCGAACTTTAAATGTTTATTATTCAGAAATATGTTATTGTTATCCAATAAATCTATGCATTTTTATATTTTTAAAGTGTTATACATTCTTAGTGTAATCTTTATTTTGAAAATTTCAGTTTTCGCGTATTAGAATGCTTTCCAAACATGAAAAAGGACATTTTTATATGTAAATGATACCTTTTTTTTTTTTTTTGGAATTACAAGTATTCTAAGTTGTCCTACTTTACCGCCTGTCCCCTTTTTAAGGCAATTCTGTTATGATATTTTATAACAGAAATTTCATTACAAGAAATAATTGATATACTTTTTTAAATATTTCTCTATAACTACTTCGTTAGCAATATAAATTTTTACTGATTCATAAGGCTTGTATTTCTGTTAAATTAAATGAAGATTAATCGATTTACAATATTTTCAAACCTTATTTCTAGGGTGGAAGTATGTTTCTAATATTATTCAAATACAGAAAATTTATAACTGCAAATTAATGCTACTGTTTCCAAAAAGTAAGAAAAATTTTCAATTTAAAATACCCGGGAATGGAATTTAAATTTTTCTTTTCTTTTTTAGGTTCTTGGCACTGTCCTTGACATCTGTGGGAAATTTGATGTCAAAATATTCATTAGTGTTCGAGTTACGCGTGGCTTTGCGAGACGCTAAAACTCATTCCGGTGATTTTGAAATATCTGAATTCATTGAGCAAAGAAATTGCATTCAATTTTGTTTGCGGAAATGTACAGAATATTGCAGAAGGCATTCGGTGAGCATTCCCTATATCGGAAATAAATGTTTAGAAAGAGTTTAAATAGTTCAAAGAAGGCAGAGAACGCGGTTGAAGACGAAGATCCCTCTGGTCGACCCTCAACCTCAACAGACGAAACTCACGTCCAAAAATTAAAGATTTTGTGCTTGCAAACCGTCGATTTACGATAAGAGACCTTTAATTAAAGACCTCTAAATTTGGCATAAGTGCATTGTGTCCGGATGGAAGAATGAAGAGTTTTTGAAAAAAAAAAAAAAAAAATTGGTCTTACTTTTTGGGGCACAGTATTATGCAATTAATCAACGTGAATCGCCGCTCGCTTTGAAGGCCATCCCTGTCGATGACGGTTTAGCATGCGTTGACGATTGGGAAAAGTTGGCATAAGTGCATTGTGTCCGAGTCCATTACTTTCAAGGCGATGGAATACATTTGGAAAAAAATAAATAAAGATAGTTTGAAAAAAATAATTGGTCTTACTTTTGGACACAATAGTATCCTACCTTTCAGAAATATATTTAGTTATAAATAAACATGCACTAATTTTTGTCTAAATATTTTTATTTTTAACACATGACTCAGCTTGAAAATTTTTTCAGGTACATTTTCACCCGAATGTTGCTAACCTATTGGAATACTTTCCGAGATCTGCCTTGCCGGCCGAATATGGAGGAGACCTCACCGACCTCAGCGACAAAGACTGGATCAGAAAAGCCAACAAGGAACACAGATCGAATTCCTTTGGAGGACAACCTAACTTCTACTAATATTTAGGACGGTTTAAACTTATATTATTGAAATTTAGAGATATAATTCAGGAACCCTATATTTGTGATTTTGTATTGAAATAAATGTTTTTGTGTCTGTATATTTTGTTACAATGTGTGAATGACAATGTGAAGAAGAGATAGGAAACAGTAAGACAGTAATCAGAATCGATAAAAACCATTCAATGGGGATAAAAGGTACAAAAGGACACAAAAGAGGTGTGTTCGCGCCTACGCGCAAGGATACCCTAACGGCGAAAAAAAGTGTATGTATGTAAGCGCCTGCGTGCGCAGAAAACTGAGTTCGTTTAGTGTAGTGACAGATCGGCAAGAGTGAAGCAATACGGCTGCTGAGTGGCTGTGACAGTTAAAAGAAATAAAGTGTTGTTAAATTTTTCATTGTGAATACTTACTCTGTTAGTGTGGGAGTGTGATTACTATTACAGTCCACTAAGAGCTTGAGTGCGAGAACATTTGTGAGTGCTATTGACGAGAACAAAGTGTAAAGAGCTTTATTACACATGCAAATGTACAAAAAAAAATTATGCAAACATATTGAACAAGCACATAAAAGTCTCTTCTTGAGTAAAGGACACTTCACATGCGAAGAGAACATAATTCGGAAATTGGTGGTGGGGCGGACTTTCACTAAGAAAGCATTGCAAAAAAATGTAACATGTTATGGATGATGAGCAGGCTGCAGTAATTGGTTTGTTTAAAATTACCGGATGGTATAGATATTGAATACATAGCATGCATACTTATAAAAATAGCAGCTATAGCTCAGCACACATATGCATATCTCTGCCGTAAAAAATTTACACTGCAATAATACCTATTTGTATGCATACCTCTACTATATTAACTGAACACAATAGCTATATGTATTCATACAGCAATACTTAAAAGTATGCATAGTTGCATTACCATAAGAATGCGTAGTAGCAATATCTATAAGAATTCATAATATCAATACCTATAAATATTCATACTAGAACTTAGTAGTAATGCCTATAGAGCAATATCAAATCTAGTTAATCAACATCTCAATATCAAATCTTAGTTAGTAGCAATATCAATATCTATATATGCTTAATAGAAATATCTATAGAGTGTCCCCAAATTCATGTGAGATTTTAATTCCTAAACATCGTAAATGCATCTTTAAGGTTGGTGTTCGAAGGGAATGAGTATACCAAATTGTTTTCTAAAACAAATACTCTTGTACCCTTTACTAAGACATTACTTCCTGTGTGAATTTTGGGACACCCTATATAACATAACAGCAATATAAATACACAAGTGCCAATACCTATAAGTATTTAAGTAAACATAGTACTACACAAGTATACATAATAGTACTATTTGTAGGTATATTAATATCGTACTAGCAATAGTAACAATGCCTATATGTATGCCTAATATATATATATAGTACATAGCAGCAGTAAAAGAATATGTTTTAGTTTTCCTTTTTAAATGAAATGTTTTGGGTCTATACATTTCGCAACTACGTATACAAACTTGAAAGGGAACATGGCCAGGAATCATCATATAAATGGGCACTCAGAAAAGCTATCTGTTGGCCAAAAGAAGCTTAAAAGCATGGAAGTATACAAAAGTACAATAGAGCATTTTTTTTTTCCACCTAAAAGTTCGATGGTAAATAGAAACAAAAATTAAAAGTAGAATGCAGACACTACATAGAAATTGATTTGTGCATGAAATCGAAACGAATGCTGTTACATTGGCCAGTCCTGGTCTAAGATTTCCGTTAGTCCTATTATTGGATCAACGATAATGACCTTTCGAAAAAGATGACAAGAGGTTTATGAGTTTGTAGTTAGTTACCCAACAGGATAAAAGTTTGATTTTGAAATTATTATTGTGAAATATTAATTTATTTCAATACTTTTCCAAAACTGTATTTCTTTTGAAAAAACTTGATTTAAAGTGAATTAAAATTAAAAATTGACGTCAAACAGACAATTTGACGATGACATTTTCTATTATCCAAATCTGGTTAGGAAGTTTTCAATATGAGGACATCCAGAATTCAAATTAGAGTGTTGAGAACATAATACGGTTTAAAGCAGAAAAAAAAAAAAAAAAAAAAAAAAAAAAAATCTAGCGGACATTTGTTTTCTATGACTTTATTACATATTTTCAATGAAAAATAAAAAAATACAACGACACAGAGATAGGATGTCTGGCAATTTTTGCTTCGAAATAAAGTTGCCTTCCTACAAATCCTCTTACGTAAATTAAAACTGCTTCCTTCACACGAGTGAAATATTTCATATAAAATATCCGGCAAATTAGACTGTCCACGAAATTTATCCGATTTAAAAATTCTTAAAGATTTTAATTTGAATACACACCCTTTCTTTTTCTGAATACAGTTGTACCCTACTAATTATTTTAAATAGACCTTCGAATTCAACAAGACAAACCGTAATTTTCCCTTCCCCCTCCCCCGATATCCATCGATAGTGTGTCCAAATCGAGCCTCTAATGAATGTGCTGTTGTTGACAGAAAAAAGCTACTACTCTCACAAGATTAAGGATGAAGCACCACAAAAATATGAAAATTTCTGCTGAGGGCGTTAAAAAATGCCAAAAAATGTGACAACTGCCCTGATGTCAAGCTTACTCCTCATCATGTATTTGAATGCTCAGCTGTCATGCATTGCCTGCAATGCATTGATTCTTCGTGACTTTTTCGCCGAAATGAAACCCATATCATTCCACAACCACCTTATTCACACCGTGCGACTTCTGGCTATTCCCTAAACCCAAAAGACCACACTGGGGACATATGTTTTGAATCGATCGAAGAGATTCAATGTAAATTGCCGCGCACTTTTAGCCATTCCTGTCGATGACTTTTTAGCATGCATTGAGGATTGGAAAAAAAGTTGTCCTAAGTGCATTTGTGTCCGGAGGGGATTCCCTTTGAAGGCGATGAAATAATTTGGACGAATAAATAAAGAGTTCTTGAAGAAAAATAATTTGATTAATAAAACTGGAGGATTAGTCACAACGACTACATATTTCATTTATAATTATTTTAATAACATTTTTTTATTACTTTTATTATTTTATTATATATATAATAATATAATTTTTATTATATAGCATATTTTTATTATTTTATAAGCATGGAAAATAATAAAAAGTAAAAATATTTAATTATAAATGAAAACTATCATGTAGTCGTTGATATCCAGTGTGGAGAATGGACATCCCATGAGAAGTTGTTCACTCATGAATGGATGGAAATGCTATAATTTTTCATGACTTTCTATATCTGATGCTAGTATATATTTTTTGATGCATTATTAGTAAATATATCTATGACTCAATTAGTTTTCATTGGGCATGAATGGCCGGTAACTGGCGCTCTCTGGCGCTCGGTACCACAGGTTTCGGTCTCCCGGCGGTGCTATGGATGTTTGTAGTGGTTCGGAATCCACTTTAAACCGTATGCCCGGTCTAATAGGATTGTAGAGCATTGTGGGGATAGTGTGCTCAGTTCCGTAGGTCCCAGCCGATCTAGCATGACTGTAGAGGGTAGGGCTGACAACACTGGCCACCCTTAAAAAAAACCGCCAATCATGAGGATGAATTAGTTTTCATTGGTAAGCCAATAGAAAGAAAGTTTGATTAAAAACTCACATTAAAAAATATTTAAAAGTGAAAGGAATCATTCAAGGGGTTTCATCATAAAAGATAATTCTGAAGTTTTCGATTACAATTTATGGGTATTTTTTACCCTTTTACGTTTATACAGTATCTACTTCTCCTTCAACTGAGAATCCAAGTAGGAGATAGTGTTATCCTATAAAAGTTTCTGTATCTAGTGAAAAAAAGTATTTGTCAATACTTGAAACGTTTGTGAAAAACTTTTATCTGTTTCCAAAAAAAAAGTTGATATCGAAGGTTTTATGAAATAGATCAATTTGCAGCATATTTCAGCAAGGAAATATAGTTTGTTTTGAGAACACAGAAATTATAGAAATATGAAACGCTTCAGAGAAGAAATTGTTTGATTGTTATTGTATGTGTTTCATTTGCACATTGTGAAAGTGTACCAAAAAATAATGGTGAAAATCAAACAAATATTGATTCCTTGAATTTAAACAAGCAACTTGCTGGTGAGTACAATTTTATTTCAATTCCTTCTATTAGGTCACAGTCTCCCTATATATATATTGTTCATAAAATACTTCTATAATAATAATAGCGTTAATAAAATACTTCTTATTCATCCACTCAAGTTCGAAACACATTTTTTTTCAACTTGTAGTGGAGGACACTGTGGATGTGAATACAGTTTTTCAAATATTAATTCTAAAATTAATTAAATTAATTAATTAAATTTAATTAATTAATTTTAGTTTTTTTTTTAGATTTAAGTTGCATATATCTACCCATAGATGGCGCCAGATAAACTTAAAAAATGAATGAAAATTATTTATAAAGGACTTTCTGCAATAAAGGGAAAATAAGAGGAATTTACTTAAATTTTTTTTTTTATTGCACTTGTTTTATTTAGAGTACATAGTACTATAAAGAATACATAGTATTTTAGAGTACGTATTAGTATTATGTATTAGCATGTACACTATGCTTGTACTTTTAGTACTTTTAGTACTTTAGAGATAATAGCACATAGTGCATAGTACTTTTAGAGATAGTACATAGTACTTTTAAAGTTCATAGTACATATGATATAGTACTATAAAAGAGTACTATAAAAGTTGTGTTTAGTGAACAAGCAAAAGGAATTACATTAAGAGATTCAATTTAATATCTGACAGTAAAGCATCCTGTTTTTCAGGATTTATTGTTTCCTCTACATTAAAAAATTAGAAACTTTTAATAGGCATCAATAGATATGACGTTTAAAGGAATTTGATCAGAATAAATACCGATGCTTTCAATTGAATTTCATATATTTAATTAATATATATATATATCTTTTAAAATAATAACTGACTGTATTAATTTTTAAATAAATTTATTAAATTTCAGATTCTTCCTATTGAGAATAATAATTTTCATATTATTAAGTTATTTTTCCGCTTTACATATATTAAGACTGAAATAAAAAAAGACTATTCGAAATGCAAGTAAAACTATTTTTAAAAATAACGTTGCTTAAATTAAATGAATAAACATGTCATTTTTGTGTCAAAATCATCTTCTTTAAAAACGTCGAAACCATTCTATTCTATTCATTCCATTCGTTTTCCATGAAGAGTGGTCAAGTAAAGAGATACATTTCTGTAGCATATTTTTGCAATAAAATAATGTAACAAAACTTCCTGCAGATGGTGTTTGTTTGGAATATAATTTCACACATTTTAAATCCAGTAAAAGTATTACTTATTTACACTCATAACAAATAAAATAAAATAAAAAAGGAAAGCTTACTATTATACCTGCCAAATACAAGCATTGCCACATTTAGTAATGACATGTATGAAAAAAATGTTGTTTGTCCCATTTGTACACCCTATATCAGGATATCAGGAATGGGCCAACTCCGGCCCGCCGGAAGGTTTCTATCTGGCCCGCGGATAGATTTTTTTTAATTAAAAAGGAATTAAAAGTGAAATTAAAGGAATATATATTTAATATTAAAGGAATATATATTTATTAAAATTAAAAGAATATATATTTATATATTACGCACATCCATCTCTTTTCTACTTTGATTAAATATTTTTTATTGAAAAAGTTATTTTTTTATCTCATTTCCGAGGTTAAATTTAATACTATCAGTAAATGAAGAAGGAAGATTAAGATTATGAAGATAGTTTGAAAAACTGTATTTTCAGTTCGAACGCAGATTTCAAGATTACAGTGCCATTCAAACAAGAATTGGATATTTTTACCATCAGCTTGTAAATTTTTGAAACAATGAGGTCAGATTTGCAGGTTTTGCAATCTAACAATCATCTCAAGCAGTTGTTTCTAAATATGCCAGTTTTACAAAGTCATTATCCGAAAGTAAGTTTCTCAAATTTAATATTATCTCACTCCCTCAGAAATCAGTGCTGTGTTTGCTTCATCTTGCATAGATGTGAACGAGTGTTTTCAACTGGAACCCTTAGAAAGGGTATTTCAAGTAGACTGACAGATGAGCATTTAGCCTCGTTCCTTAGAATCGGTACATCTCACTTCGAACCTCACTATAAGGAACTTTTTTAAAAATGAAATCATTCATCTCATTAACATATCTAAATTATAACACTTGTATATTGTTTTTAAAATTTCAGAAAAATTTTCTTGGCCCGTCAAAC
>BPLR01016748.1:0-26940 GCA_021605095.1 Caerostris extrusa
AAGGTCTTTAAAGTTCTGTGAAGTGTACTACAGTGCACAAAATCTTCAGCTAACAAGAAGTTTGATTTAAAGATCTATTTCAGCTAGTTCGAGCTAATTTACAGCTTTGTGTTAGGTGATCATTAACATTCAATCACAGCATAAGTTACTATCGAACTACTCGGTTATATTTTCAGAAATTTTTTTTTTAATACGATGCTCAATTTCAATCCTCTTAAATGGGAAAATTTTACATTCAAGATTTACTTTTAATATTTTTCTATCATATGAGAAAAAAAAAATAAAAATGGAATTATTGATTTCAAAAAATTGTTAGTTGCTTCTAAGTCTTTTTGTTGCCTTTTACTCTTATGAGAAGCACATTATTTCTATAAGTTAAAGTTGCAATGTCAAATTTTTCAGAAGATTAGTTTAAGGGTTACTAAATTAGATTGATATCATATTGTTAGAAGTCACTATAGGATCAAGCGTTAATAGAAATACATTGACAACATTTGCAAATTTTACATATAAACTATAAAAATCTTATTTCCATTGTTACATTTTTTTTCTGACGTGAAGAGTCTTGGGATTTCATTCCCAGGAAAGAATTTATTTGACAAGTATATAATTTATGCCAACTGCCATACCATGCTGAATATACCGGTTCTCGTTAGATCACCGAAGTCAAGCATTATTGGGCGCGGTCAGTACTTCGCTCTGGCGCTCGGTGCCACAGGTTTCGGATTCGAGTCCCGGTGGTGCCATGACCACCTGTGAATGCCAACGGCACCCGGGGTGTTCCCAAATTTGGGACCTGAATGGCCGAGTGTCTTGCTCTCGGTGCCACAGGTTTCAGGTTCGAATCCCGGCAATGCCCATGGATGTTTGTAGTAGTTCGGAATCCACTTTAAGCCGTAGGCCCCTGTCTCCTATGACTGGCTAAAAGCGTCACGGAGCCAAGAAGTCAGACTTCTACCTACGGGTGCTCCCTCCACAACAGAAGCTGCTTCCTTCCCCTTCAATCATGAGTACGTATGGGCTCGTGGGCAGCCAGCCAAGTGGGATAAAAACAACATATAATAACAAGTGCTAATGAGAACAACCTGTCACTCAAATCTGATAAGATATTCGATATCATGTATCTTGAGACTCAGGAAATTAGAGAGAATGTCCGTGCGACCTTCACAGGTCAAAATAATTAGAGTACGGACTACACCATGAGTTGTTCCATCGTGATGGGGGATAGGCTACGAGCTAAAAAAATGTCTACTTCCATTAAAAGTGAAGGGGGATGCTAACCCCCTTGACAAATTTTCTTAAAGGGTGGTTTTTAGTGAAGGCTTGAGATTCTGCGAAGATTCGACAAAAGTGTTGCTTTTTTCTTTCTCTGAAGCGAGAAAAGATCAATTTCAAAAAGATCTGCAGCAGACCAGGCAATTAGTTTCGACGTAGACTAGAGAAGTCTTAAAATCTCTGATCTTGGAGTGAACTGTACTTGTGATTTAATCTTACATTGTGAATCAAATTTAAATCTTTTAATTTGTATTTTTGTAAGTAATAAATCATAATAATCTACAGTTCTGTATTTGTATATATATATATATAGCGCTGGTAAATAAAAAAAATTTAAGTGTTAACATGAACCTGAAGAAGTGACCCTCTTCTTGAAGCCGTTATAGGTCTAGTATAGGCCAAGACATTACAGTATTATTTTTACTCTTATCCTCTAACTGAAATTTTATATTTCGCTTTATTTATTTATTTGAGTAGTTACGAAAAATCATAATATACATACTTTTTTGGTATTAATCTAAATATATGTAATCTATATTTAAACTATACTAGTATAAAAATTTATAGTTTTTTTTTATGCGATGGAAGCGAAGATGACAAAAAAAACATATTTTACTTAATATTTTCTTTTATTACTTTTTATTCATGCAATATTTAATGGAAAAATTTGTTTCATTCATTTCTCATAAAAGACATTGCTCAAAAGTGATGGAATATTCTGCATTATTACACTGAAAACTAAATGATTTGTAAAATAAACAAATTAAAAAATTTATAAAAGCATCTTTTTTGCTTGTCCCGTAATAATTATGTAAAAGTAAAAAAAAAAAGCCGTTTTTAAGGTCAAATTATTGAAGAGAAGGTTTCTAGAGTAAAAGATTGGTGAATAGTAAATTAGCATGCTTAAAAAGAAAATTTATGATTTTGCTTTTGAACTAAGAAAGGTAAACCGTATTAGGTCAAATTATTGAAGAGAAGGCTTCTAGAGTAAGGAATTAGTGAATAGTAAATTAGCATGCTTAAAGAAAATTTATGATTTTTGTTTTTGAACTAAGAAGGTAATGCCGTTTTAAGAGTCAAATTATTGAAGAGAAGGTTTCTAGAGTAAAAGATTGGTGAATAGTAGAATTAGCCTGCTTAAAGAAAATTTATGATTTTGCTTTTGAACTAAGAAGGGAAAGCCGTTTTTAAGGTCAAATTATTGAAGAAGGTTTCTAGAGTAAAAGATTAGTGAATAGTAAAATTAGCCTGCTTAAAAAAAAATTTATGATTTTTGCTTTTTGAACTAAGAAGGTAATGCCGTTTTAAGGTCAAAAGTATTGAAGAAGGTTTCTAGAGTAAAAGATTAGTGAATAGTAAAATTAGCATGCTTAAAGAAAATTTATGATTTTTGCTTTGAACTAAGAAGGTAAAGCCGTTTAAAAAGGTCAAATTATTGAAGAGAAGGTTTCTAGGGTAAAAGATTAGTGAATCCTAAATTAGCGTGCTTAAAGGAAATTTAAGCATTTTTCTTTGAAACTAAGAAGGAAAGCCGTTTTAGGTCAAATTATTGAAGAGAATATTTCTAAGGTAAACGATTAGTGACTTCTGAATTAGCGTGCATAAAGAAAATTAAACTCAAATTGAACTAAGGAAGGGCAATACGAATGTTTCATAAATTTAAAAATGGCTTAATATTGATTCTTTATATTTTCAATGAATATCATATGTTTTAAAATAATATGTATGTTTACCGTTTTAAGGTCAAATTATTGAGAGAATGATTCACAGGGTAAAAGATTTGTGAATCCCTGAATTAGCATGCATGAAGAAATTTAATGCTTTTACTTTGAACCAAGAAAGAAAGCCGTTTTTACAGTGTCCCAAGAACTAAGAAGACCCATTTTCAATTTATAAATTCCGGGGCTTATGGAATTTCAATTTTCTTTCTTTTTTTAAGTTGCTGGCACTGGGCTTGCATTTGTGTGAAATGTGACGTCAAAAAATATTCATTAGTGTTTGAATTGCAGGCTTTTTTGTGAGACGCTAAAAAACTGATTCTGGTGATTTTTGAAATGCCGGATTAATTGAGCAAAGAACTTGCATTCAATTTTGTTTGCGGAAACGCATAAAATGTTGCAGAGGCATTCGGTGAGCATTATATTAGAAGACGTTGTTGAAATTTCAAAGGATCAATTCCATTTTGGGCCTCAAACGCATCAAATCTCGATTGGTACCGAAAACACTGAATGCGCCAGCTCACACTGCATTGATTCTTCGTGACTTTTTAGCCAATAAAAGAAGCGCATATCGTTTCACAACCACCGTATTCCCACCGTGAAACTTCTGGCTGTTCTAAACTCAAAGACCACTCCGGGGACACAGTTTTGAGTCGATTGAAGATTCAACGCGAATCGCCGCGCGCTTTGAAAGGCCATCCCTGCCGATGACTTTTTTTAGCATGCATTGAGGATTGGAAAAAAAAAGTTGCCATAAGTGCATTGTGTCGGAGGGGATTACTTTGAAGGCGATGAAATAAATTTGGAAGAATAAATAAATAAAGAGTTTTTGAAAAAAAAATAATTAGTCTTATTTTTTCGGCACAGTAGTAAGTTCAAATAATTTAAGAGATGGGGTTCTATGGTAAAAGATTTGTCACTTCTGAATTATGCATGAAGAAATTTAATCATTTTGCTTTTAACTAAAAGGGAAATCGTTTTAAAAGGTGAGGAAATTATTGAAGAGTTCTATAAGTTCTATGATAAACGCTTAGTGACTTCTGAATTAGCGTGCATAAAGAAAATTAAACTCAAATTGAGCTAAGAAAGGAGCCATCAGTACCAATCTTTCGTAAATTTAAGAAATGGCTTAATATTGATTCTTTTATATTTCCAATGAATATCATATGTTTTTAGAAATAATGTGTATTGTTTGTTGCAGATCTATCAAAGGAAATGAATTTGTACAGAATCAAAAACACCCATTGTAAGGGTGCATCATTTGTTTGATTTATACGGGTATTTTGTTTATGGTGGATTCTTGGATGCACTATTCTGGCCTCCATCTAGTTGCTTCGTTTTCACTACAGCAGCATATTCGCTGAAGCTTCATTTTTAGCCTTCCGTTTTTACATCTACTTGCGTTTCCTTCTACAAGATGAACGAGATAACGATACTTCAAAGACTCCTTGAAAAGCAACGTAGTATTATTTAATGAAAATGAGGATGGGGAAGAGAATAACAAACAACAAAAATATCTCAGCTGGAGCTGCCAAATTTAAAAACATTGTATTAGATTCCCTACATAATTCCATTGTTCTCCATTGCTGATAATAACTATAATCTTCCTTTTTTCTCAATTGCTGATAATAAATATAATCTTATCTCAATTGCTTTTGTACAAAAATTTTTAAATAAACAGTTTGAAATGTGTGTATAAATCCCTTCTCAAAGTTTCAGATAAAAAAATACTTTGCAATGATTAACGAACGCATGATGACATTAAATGTATTTTTATTCATCACTTAAGTTGTAAATGATTTTAGAAATAAGGTGTTCCACATCTTCCTTGCCTTCCAACTCTAATCTCGTTGGGGGGGGGATGCCCGGAGTGGTCAGAGCTCTGGTGCTCGGTATCACAGGATTTGGTTTTGTGTCCCGACGTTGCCATGGAGGCTTGTGGTCGTTCGGAATCCACTTTAAACTGTAGGTCCCGGTCTGTTTTAGCCTAAAAGTGTGCAGAAAATAACCGTAGAGTGACAAACCAAACCAATCTCGTTGGATGTGTTTTAATCAAATTCTTTTGATAGTCTGACTCGTATGGGAATAATACTGAGTACAGTTAATATGATCAGAGAAACAATTTTGAAGCCTATCCGGTGTATAGTCGCTGCTTTTTCAGAAACAGGAAAATTCATCGAATGTTATGACAACGTGAGTAAATATTCTCATCTGCTGCCAAGTCACCTATTGGATTGATTTCCATCTATAAGAACAATCAAATGGGTGTGGGGCAATTATTCTAAAAACTAGGCTCTAATTTCATCACCGTCGGTGTCTTGTTCGTGTTCTGAACTAGAACACAAGGCTGACATATACAAAAAGTCTTATTTTCACACACAAACAATTTAATGCAATGTTAGCATTCAGCAGCCTGGTGAAAAGTAGGCGATAGCGCAGTTCTAAATGATAGCCTAATTCGTATGGGAATAGTACTGAGTATCGCTAATATGATCAGCGAAAAACAAGTTTGTAGCTTATGACAACTTCCATTGTATAGTCGTTGCTTTTTCAGAAACGGGAAAATTCGGCGAATGTTATGAAAAGCCTATGCAAATGATCCGTATCTACTGCCAAGCTGCCTATCGGATTTTCAGTTGAAATCCTAAGCCTTAACTATGATCGCCCAGAGGAATGGATCCACGCATACACGTACTGTTGGCAAAAATCGGAAGCTTGCTTGTTTTTCTCAATTGCGCAATAGCTGTTGGCCAATTCGCTATTAATTTTTGATGGTGAAGTAGCGGCGATCAGCACAAGTCAGCTATGGTGGTAATTCTTCCCTTTCCTGGTACTAAGAAATTGGAAACAGAAATTTCTCTCGGACACAATCTCGGTAATGTAGTCCATATGTTCACCCACCATCCAAGAAGGGTTAGAAGTGTCCGCCAAAAACTACTACAACGGGGCCTGAAAGGCCGAGTGGCTGGCGCTCGGTACCACAGGTTTCGGGTTCGATTCCCGGCGGTGCCATGGATGTTTGTAGTGGTTCGGAATCCACTTTAAACCGTAGGTCCCGGTCCTAATAGGATCGTAGAGCGTTGCGGGAGGCATTGTTACTTCGCGTCCGTATCTTCAAGTTACACGCGCCCCCTGGATTAATGCAAAGTGAGTAACGTCTGTGCAGCGCTTGCCTTAAGGCATCCAAGACCAAGTTGTCTAAGTGTTTGCCAGCTGAATTTAGAACAAAAAAAAAAAACCTACTACAACTGCTTAACAAAAAAAAGCGAGATCGTGCTGCAATGGTTCCCAGGCCACTGCGATGGGCAGTGATACAAAAAGGCAGATACTCTTGCCTAGCAAGGATGCAATATGAACCAGCCAGTCCGCCCTCTCACCTATAGCGCCAGCTGCAGCACTTTTAACAAAACTGGGACCAATTTCGTCAACAATACAAGAAAGCAGGCCGCCAAGGGTAAAGGGTGGGAGAACCTCAAAATATCGAATGACCTCCCTAACAGATTCGCGATTGCCACCTTCCGGATAGCTACGGCTACCTACAAGAGCATCTTAACCGCATCGGGGTCATTGATTCGTCAACCTTTTGCTCCGACTCTAACTGCGGACCATCTCCCATCTTGCTGATAAAAATTCGAATTAGGTTTTAAATTTTTGTTGTTGTTACTTATCCCACTTGATAGATATCTAATCTAGACAAAGCCCACGAACCCGTATGGACTCATGGTTGAAGGGGAAGGAAGCAGCTTCTGTTGTGAAAGAAGCACCCGTAGGTAGAAGTCTGACTTTGGCTCCGTGATGCTCTATAGTCATATGAGACCGGGACCTAAGGCTTAAAGTGGATTCCGAGCCACTACAAACATCCATGGCACCACCGAGACTCGAACCCGAAACCTGACGTACGCGCCAGAGCGTTAGCCACTCGATCATTCAGGTCCTTTAAATTTTTGAGTCAGGAAAATGATTTTCTACCAATTATATTCCGGTACTGTTCCGTCACATCTCAAAATTTATCAAATCATAGTTTTGATGTTCTTTCAGTTATATTCATCTCTAGTTTCCATAGTATAAAAACAAATTAAACATGTAGTATATTAGAACGAAAAACAAACAAAAGAAATGTAACATTAAACAAAAATTGTACCTCGTATCAGAATTGGGCAAATATAAAAGATCAAACAATGTGAAAAAAATTATTATGAGTTTAAATAAAAGGAAATAAACACAATAAACCCACATTTAAAAATTCAAAATGAATAAAACCAAAATGAAATGCAGTATTATGCTAGAACTTATTCATTCCATGGTGATTGGCCAATTGGCATGAGCTCTGGCCCTTGGTAACACAGACTTCAGATTCGAATTTTGGCTGTGGCATGGATGTTTGTTAGTGGTTCGGAATCCACGTTAAGCTGTTAGTCCTGGTTTAATTAGCCTAGAATGTGCAAAAAATGGTCGCAGAGCTACAAACCTAATTATCCATTTCATGGAATGGAGCATAAAACCATGGTTTGATTTGTTGTTCTACTGTGCACGATTCGAATTTGAAGATAAAAAACCATGTTCCATGTTAAACAATACTACAGCATTGGTTTAGCCAGTAACTTTTTGCATAGATCATGAAATTCATGAATAAAACACACATGCTACACCCACATTATATAATGTCTAATATTATATCATAGAGAAAAATCTAAAGGGAAAAAAATTGTTGAATAATATTGTATGTACCAATACAATAGTTAATAGTGCAAAAAAAAAATTTTTTTTTTTTTTTCATACAATTAAAAACATATTAGGTTGATTATTATTAGGCTATATTATATTAGGTTATTGAAAAACAATTTAGGCGCTTTATTGTCTGGGAAATAAAAATCATTAAAATTTTTGATTGCAAAATAACTGTTTGCTCAATATGATCTACTGCTTATAAAACTTAATCACAAGAGGAACCAAACAGCCTGGGCCTGAATGGCCGAGTGTACAGCGCTCGGTGCCCCAGGTTTTCGGGTTCGAGTCCCGGCGGGGCCATGGATGTTTGTAGAGGTTCGGAATCACTTTAAGCCGTAGGTCCCGGTCTTCTTTAACTATAAGATCGTCCCGGAGCAGAAGTCAGACTCCTACCTAAGGGTGCTCCATCAGAACAGAAACTGCACCCCTCTTCCCTCCTTCCATGAGGGATACGGCAACAACAACAACAACCAAAAGGCCGTTTGAATCTCTGAGTAAGATTGTAAGATGCAAGCTAATTAGTGTATGTTAGAAATATTCTTGTCTTTGGTTTGTCGCTCTACGGTCATTTTTCTTTTTTGCACACTTTAGACTAATTAGATCGAGAACCACAGTTTAACGTGGATTCCGAACCACTAACAAACATCCATGCCACCGCCGGGATTCGAACGTGAAAATTGTGGTACCAATAGCCAGAGCTGGATTTTTCTATAGGCTAACTAAGCTTCTTTCTAACTAAGCTTCAGCCTAAGGCCTCAATATCAAAGAGGGACCTACAAAATTAGAATTACACTATTCTTAAAACAGTAAACATTGAATCGAAAATAAGGAGAAATTCTACACATATGACTAATAAACAAACATTAAAAATGTATTGATTAAAAGATCAACGCGTTCGACTCATTGGGTCTGTTCGTTTGTTTATACTAGATTGTACTAAAGTATAGTTCATACATTCACTGATTGCTATGGCAAATATTGACGTGCCTTATGCTACTAAGTTCTGGGTTTGTTCTTTCATAAATAAAGTACAGATTGGTGTAGATTGAACAGACCTATTGATATCCCGACGTTCGGTTACATTCGTATTAGTTCGATAATATGAAATAAGTGTTAATGTTATTAGAAAATATTTCTTATTTTAGGATTGCGTACACGATCATTTGACTCTCGCCTTTTGAGTTCAGTAGGTTCAATATTTTAGTGAAGTGTTTATAGACTATTGAACAAAACTTTTGTAAAGTTTTTTTTGTCCAAATAAGTGTTCTCGACTTTTCTTTTATTTATTATCCGTGCCACATTTTTATAAAAGATTAGTACCGTACATGTTAAACATGTTGTATACCATGTTAGTATACAACATGTTTCATTTAACATATTGATATATATCACAGTAATGATGTATTTTATTATCTGTCATGTAATTTACAAACTTAAAAATGGCAGGTGAAAGGGCCTCATTAGTGTAATAGCCTAGGGCCTCTTTTCATCTAAATCCGGCCCTGGCCAAAGGGCCAGCCAATTATCCAACAGGCCACTCTTGTCCCTAAGAAGTAATTCCTCTTAGGTACATTTCATCCCAAAGAATTAATTAATCGTTCAATCACCTTCATTATCACGTGATCTCGAATAATGATTAATTATTCATATTTCTTAGTAGTCGTCTCGATCACCGATCTATCAGAAGTCCTGACACAAGCCACTAAACTTCCTTTGCAGAATTAAAAGATCTTTATAATCACTTGTGAATTTATTTCAGTACATCTAAATATGATCGAAGAATTGTTAATCATAAATATGCGATTTGGTATATGTCTCTTAATGATGGTAAACACATAATTGGCAGGGGCCTGAATGGTCGAGTGGCTGGCGCTCGGTACCACAGGTTTTGGGTTCGAGTCACGGCGGTGCCATGGAAGGTTTGTAGTGGTTCGAATCACTTTAAACCGTAGGTCCCAGTCTCATATGACTGTACAGCGTCACGGAGCAAAAGTGAGACTTCTCCCTACGGGTGCTCCATCACAACAGAAGCTGTTTCCTTCCTCTTCAACCATGAGTCCATACGGGTTCGTGAGCTTGGTCTAGATTAGATATCTTTTTTTTTTTCTAATGCAGCTGGCAAACACTTAGACAGCTGTCTTGGATGCCTTAAGGCAAGCGATGCACAGACGTTACTCACTTTGCATTACCCAGGGGCTCGTGTAACTTGGAGATAAGCCACGGACGCGGAATAACAATGACCCCGTAACCTTCTACGATCCTATTAGACCGGGACCTATGGTTTAAAGTGGATTCTGAACCTCTACAAACACCCATGGCACCGCCGGGACTCTGTCCCGAAGCCTGTGGCCAGAGCGCTAGCCACTAGGCCATTCAGGCCCTAGATTAAATATCTACCAAGTAGGATAAGTAACAACAACATAATTGGTAGTGTAAAATGATGCATCATGAAGATGCGTGGTCCAATTATACTTACTTTTATTTCCTTAGATGTTATCTGTATAGTAAGATGTCATTTTTTTTTTTTTTATCAAATTCAAATATAATATTTCTTTCTTTTCATATAATATTAACCCAAGATAGAATGACATTGTATCTTCAGCTATTCGGCAAAATTTTGAACAAATTAATTTGAATATTATTGAGCATGTATAAAAGTTGTTTTGAAAATCCAAGTTATTAGAAACCTGAGACGATTTGTTACTAGAAGTGCTTAGATAGGTACCAGATTTAGATTTATCCAGGATGAACTGTAGAAGTCATATCGCTCATATTTAGACATCAAAATTTGAAACAAATGCTTAAGAATGGTGTGGAGGCTAGCATCATCATCCTCATTTCTCATGTTACTTGATGTCCAATTGGCTAACGCTTTGGCCTTTGGGTAACACAGGCTTCAGGTTCGATTCCTGGCTGTAGTATGCATGTTTGTGAATTGTTCGAAATCCAGATTAAACTATAGATCCTAGTCTAATTAGCCAAAAGCAGGGATGGATAAACTACTGCCCGCGGGCAAACTCCGGCCCTCCGGAAGGTTCTATCCGTCCCGTGGATAGAATTTTAATTTGCCAGTCCGCAACAAATTAAAAAAATATATATATTTTATATTATGTATACATCTCCTTTTCTACTTTGATTAAATATTTTTTTCTTCCTTTTTTTCAAAGGACTGATGATGTTTTTACTTTCTCTATTTTTGTTCTGCAAAACATAAATCGACGGAAATCATTATCGAAAGTAAGTTTCCCAAATTTAATATCTCATGCACAGAAAATCAGTGCTATGTTTGCTTCGTCTTATATATGTGAACAAGGGTTTTCAACTATGAACCTTAGAAAGAATTATTTCCGAAGTAGACTGACAGATGAGTATTTACCCTCGTTGCTTAGAATCAGTACATCTCACTTCGAACTTCAATATAAGGAACTTTTAAAATAAAATAGCAATTTCATTCATCTCATTAACATATTTAAATTGTAATTGTATATTGTTTTTAAAATTTTAGAAAATTTATCTTGGCCCGCCAAACTTTTTTTACCGATTTTTGGCCCCCGACTGAAAAAGTGTGTTTATCCCTGGCCCAAAGTGTGTACAAAATAACCGTAGAACGACAAACCGAACCAAATCATCCTGATCATACGGAGCTTGAACCAATCCTGAGCTTTGAGATTTATGGTCCTTGATGCTGCTTTTTTCAATTTATCCAAATCAGCCGACAAAGTAATGCTGGCTATACTCAGCATAAACATGTTAGATGTCGATGTATTTTTGGGAAAACTCTGTTCATTCCAAAATTTAATAAAATATCCCCCAGATAATCTAATTTTCTGTTTTATATGTAAATTTACAAGCATGTTTGCATTTTTTTTTATATATCTACCCCTAGCGATCTAATCTACCAGCTACAGTGAGACAAAATTATAAGGCAGAAAACCCATGGATTTATTGTGACTAATCCTCAGTGTCCTGCAGTGCTGAACAGACATACCATGAGTGATCTACACATGGATGGAGGTTTGGTTTGTCGCTCTACGGTCATTTCATGCACACTTTAGGCTAATTAGACCGAGACCTACAGTTTAACGTGGACTCGTGGATGGAGGGAAAGGTGGTAGCTTCTGTTGTGATGATTTGGTTTGGTTTGGTTTGGTTGTCGCTCTACGGTCATCTTGTGCACACTTTAGGTTAAACAGACCGGAACCTACAGTTTAACGTGGATTCCGAACCCTCAACAAACATCCATGCCACAGCCAGGATTCGAACCTGAAGCCTTCGGTACCAACGGCCAGCGCTCTAGCCAGATGGCTCTGTTGTGATGGAGCGCCCGTAGGTAGAAGTCTGACTTGGCTCCGTGATGCTCTACAGCCATATAAAACGGCTTAATATGGATTCCAAACCAGTACATACATCTATGGCACCACCGGGACTCGAACTCGAAACCTGTGGCACCATGCGCCACAGCGCTAGACATTTGGTCATTCAAGCCCTCCATGGATTTAATGCAAACTAACCAAAAAAACTCAAGAATTGGGAAGCTCTAGGCGACATCAAATTTAAATCAAAATGTAACAAAGAACAAGTCATCAGGATAAAAGAGGGAGTTCTGTAGGTTAATAATAATTTTTATTAATATGAAATGGAAAAGGAATATAAAATAGCTGAAAATTAACTGTTCTGTAACCATATTTTGCTTTTACATGGTCTATTTTGTTTCTTCTATTTAATAAATTGGAGTAATAGGTAAGAATTATTTTTTGTATTTTAAATGGTATTTTTATTTATGCATCAGTAAAAGTATCCCTGTAGTGATTTCTAATTTTGTATGCTATTTTTTTTTTTACTTTTAAACAGTTTGATACCAGAATTTTGGATTTTAATATCAGGAACAAAATTATTGTTAAAGCATTTTTTTTTATTTTATGAATCTTGTATTCATTTTATCTCATATCGTGTATGGGAATATTAACTTGCATTTTTATTTCAAAAATGTAGATAATTTCATAGAATACTTAATGTAAATCATGCAATGATAAAGATTTATTATTATTTAAATGATTTATTAACATTTAAATACAAGACTATGTTGATATGCTTTTTATATATTGATATCAGTTTTTTATGTTTAATAGATTTGGCATACTTATATCGATGAACCTACAGATTTTCTGTAAGTAAATCTATTACCCTGTTGTTCCGTATTTTTTTCTGATTTTAGATAAATAAGTAGAACTGTGTTGTATGATTATTTTAAATATCTAACTCATTGTCTTTAATGTATTACAGACATGAAAAGAAGTATGCTTCGTCACAATCCTCCTCGTTCTCATCAATTTGATTATACCAGCATTCGTAGTTGTGGGTAATGATCTGGATAGCTGGAACGCACTTACACTTTACGCCATGGTGGCTTTTATTGGATTCCTCACATCTGCTCTCTTATTCTCTGTATTCCTCGTATTGTGGATGTGCCTCTCTATGACACAGAAATCATCTCCAGATGATGATTTGAAGATCTATAATGGTTAACAAGATCCTCCTATTGTTATGGCGGGAAAGTAAGCTGGAAAGAGCTTCCAATTTACTTGATCATGGCTTTTATTGGTCCCATAAAACCACCATTAACCGCTCTTCAACACTCTGGATTTTATGTTCGTTACATCAAACGGATATCTCCTACCTCTGTTAATGATTGAATATGTATTAATCAATAGGAACTTGGAGAATATACCACATCGCCTTGAAGGCAAAGTGATAATTAAATTATCAACTGTTATTAATAATAAAATTTTGATGATGGCTTTTATTGTCCCATCATATGTGCTTTTCTACACTCTGGATTTTATGTTCACTACGGAAATCATCTACTTACGCTACCTCTGATTAAGATTCAATGTGTATTAATAAACAGAAACTTGGAGCATCTTTATACCACATCGCCTTGAAGGGAAAGAGATAATCAAATATCAACTGTTATTAATTAATACAAATTTTTGATTATGGCTTTTATTGGTCACATTTTATCTGTTCTACTACACTCTGAATTTTATGTTCACTACTTCAAATAGAAACCACTTACTTACGCTACCTCTGTTAATGATTTAATCTGTATTAGCAGGAACTTGAAGCATCTTTATGCCACATCGCCTTGAAGTGAAAGAGATCATTAAACACCAACTATTATTAATAAAATGCTCCGTTTCTACTTTTTAAACAATTTGCTATTAATTCAATAATTATAATTCAATCTATGACACCGAAATCGTCTCCAAATGAAGATAAAGAAGATGATTTGAAGATCTATAATGGTTAACAAGAACTTAGATCCTCCTGTTGTTATGGCGGGAAAGTAAGCTGGAAAGAGCTTCCAATTTACTTGATCAGGGCTTTTATTGGTCCCATAAAACTTCCTATAACACCACCGTTAACAGCTCTCCTAAACTCTGGATGTTATGTTCGTTACATCAAACGGATATCATTTATCTCTGTTAATGATTGAATATATATTAATCAATCGGAACTTGGAGAATATACCACATCGCCTTGAAGGGAAAGAGATAATTAATTCATCAACTGTTATTAATGAATAAAACTTTTGATGATGGCTTTTATTGGTCCTATTATATTCGCTGTCCTACGCTCTGGATTTCAGGAATAACAACATGAATGTATTAATCAATAAGAACTTGAAGCATCTTTATACCACATCGCCTCTAAGGAAAAGAGATAATTAATTCATCAACTGTTATTAATTAATAAAATCTTTAATTATGGCTTTTACTGGGGAAATTTTATCTGTTCTCCTACATTCTGGATTTTATGTTCACTACTTCAAACGGAAATCACCTACTTACGCTATCTCTGTTAATGATTTAGTATGTATTAATTAACAGGAACTTGGAGCTGTTTCTACTTTTTAAACAATTTGTTATTAATTTAATAATTATAATTCACTCTATGACACCGAAATCTTTTCCAAATGATGATAAAGAAGATGATTTAAAGATCTATAGGGGTTAACAAGAACTTATATCCCCTTTGCATCCTATTGTTGTGGCCGGGAAAATAAGCTGGAAAGCGCTTTCAATTTACTTGATCATGGCTTTAATGGGTCCCATTATAACTGCTCTCCTACATTCTGGATTTCATGTTCGTTACTTCAAACGGATATCCTCTACCTCTGTTAATGATTGATTATGTATTAATCAATAGGAATTTGGAGAATATACCACATCGCCTTGAAGGTGAAAGTGATAATTAAACATCAACTGTTATTAATTAATAAAACTTTTGATGATGGCTTTTATTGGTCCTATTATATTCGCTGTCCTACACTCTGGATTTCAGGAATAACAACATGAATGTATTAATTATCAGGGACTTGGAAGCATCTTTATACCATATCGCCTTGAAGGAAAAGTGATAATCAAATATCAACTGTCATTAAAAAAAATTTTCATTATGGCTTTTATTGATCCCATTATATACGCTGTTCTACACTGAGGATTTTATGTTCATTACTTCAACCGGAAATCATCTACTTGCTCTACCTCTGTTAGGGTCCCCTGTCTTATTAATACATATTAATGTATTAATTAACATGAACTTGGAGAATATACCACATCGCTTTGAAGGTAAAGTGATAATCAAACATCAACTGCTATTAATAATAAAATTTTGATCATAGCCTTTATCGGTCCCATTATATACACTCTGGATTTTATAATATCTCTACTTCAAACGGAAATCATCTACTTCTGTTAATGATTTAATATGTATTAATTAACAGGAACTTGCAACATCTTTATACCACATTGCTTTGAAGGGAAAGTGATAATTAAGCATCGAATGTTATTTATTAATAAAATGTTCTGTTTCCTACTTTTTAAAAAATTTCCTTTTAAGATACGTTGATTAAAGAAAATTTAACTAACTCTTGGTGCATTTATTTTCTTTCAATAGTTTCAGTAAGAGAAAACTAGACATTGTTTTTATTTTGTCTAATGACTTTTAGTGTTTTATTTAGTGATACATGTTTACAACAAAGATAAGTCTTAATGATATGAATGTGATTAAAAGAAATAATCAATCTTATTTCGAAATTAAGTTTTACTAACAATATCGATTAATCTTTTATAAACATACAACACGAGGCATTATTTTTATTACATGATACTTCAATAAGTTGTAATAGGTACTCTTATTTTTGTAGTTATTTTGTTCATACCGTCGAATTCAAAATAATTAATTGTTATAATTCAGTTAAATGAATACATGATTTTAAATGCGTGATTCAAATGTCCTATTGTGTAATAGAACATTGAACTGCGTATTTCATTAAGTAAAATAAAAATAATAAATACTGTTTTCTTTTTTATTTAAAGAATATTTATTTAGTTCAATTTAAATAGCTTTTAATAAAAGCCTTGCTTTTTTAAAAATCCAATATTAACATATCTTTTGCGTAAGAATACCTATATTTATAAATTTTAATGAATGATAATATTTATAATTTTTCTTTGAATAGACGTACATTTTCCATTCCTTTTCTTTATTGCCACAACACCCCTGTGGTGGGGCCAGGCCATCTGCCTTATGGCAGATTTCGAGACAGGAGATTCTTCCTTTTCACGGGGTAGGGTTGTCAGCCCTACGCCCAACAGTCATTAGATCGAGACATACCGTTTAAAGTGGATTCCGAACCACTACAAATATCCCTGGTACCAGGATTAAAAAAAGTGGTGGAAAGTGGATTCCGAACCAATACAATCATCCATGGTACCAGGACTCGAATCCAAAACCTGTGGCTCCGAACGCCAATCACTCGCCATCAGGCCCCACATTTTCAGTTCTAAGTTCACAAGTTCTATTAAAGTTGGAGTTCATGGCAGTTATCTTCCTACAATAATTGATACAAAAATCAATTTTTTTTTAAATTATTTGTTTAGTTTGCTGCTAAATACTTTTATGATAATTAAAATTGATACCCCATAAAAAGAATTGTAAAGTAAAAAATGAAGCAGAGTCTGAGCAATTCAATCAAAATTAATTAGTGAAATCATCAGTATTGTAATATGAGTTTTTAAATGTGTCATCTCCAATCAAATCGTGGATGATTAATTGCATTTCTTAAATTGTTCTTATCAGGGCCTGAATAGCCGAGTGGCTAGCGCTCTGTCGGTCGGTACCACAGGTTTCGGGTTCGAGTCCCGGCAATGCCATGGATGTTTGTAGTGGTTCGAATCCACTTTAAAACCGTAGGTCCCCGGTCCCATAGGATCGTAGAGCGTTGCGGGAGCATTGCTACTCCGCGTCCGTGGCTTATCTTCAAGTTACACGCGCCCCCTGGATAATGCAAAGTGAGTAACGTCTGTGCAGCGCTAGGCATTCAAGACCAAGCTTACCCTTGCGTGGTTGCCAGCTGCATTAGAACAAAAAAAATATTGTTCTTATCAGAGTCCACAATTCGAATCGAATTTTTTTTATCGGTGATCTGGTACGTATTTTGCCAATCAATACGCAAACGAATGGGATACATGTACAATCTCAATAAACAAAGAGAAACTGAATAAACAGACTAGAGTATAGTATCCGTTTATGAGCGAAGGTTCGATAGTTTTTGGCAAAAATATAGTTATTCCTGTTCCATATCATTTTTTCATGCAAAGAATAAGTTAAGGCCGGATATGCGCGTGGTTCTGGTTCAGTGTTGTTTATGAATAAAAATTAATTTATTTCTCAAAATAAAAACGCGTTATTTACTTGCCATATTTGTTAAAATTGCAAAGACAGCACTGCACAACTTTAACGCATAACACAATTATATCACAAATATTTACAAAATCATCTTAAAAGCATTTCCTTTAAAGGTCCTCCTCCTTACCCTGTACTGCCTGAAACTCTTCACTCGACTATGCACACTTTCCTTATTGGCTTTCTCCCTCTTCCATTCTTGGTTCAAAGCCTAACAAAAAAAAGTGATCGAAGTCTAATGTAAGAATCAGCTTGTCTTTGAACGGGAGGACCAATTAACTTTGAGTTCAAGGTTATGTTCGTTATAGGAATCCATGATAAATCCTTACTTGCAGTATGACACTTTACAATGAATAAATTCTTCAGCATCACTAATATTCACAAAATTGAAAAATACGAAGACAAGTAACATTATAGCAAAGTAATTCAATCTTTCTGCTTCTATGAACAATATTTGAGGAAATGAAATTGTTTCGCCGTTCGTGAGAAAATATATTTTATTCTTAATGGAAATCGTTAAGCAGCTAAAAAAAAAAAAAGTAAATGCACAATATATGAAATCCACTCAGGAAAACAGATGAAAATACAATAAAATAATAATCTTCCGTTTGTTAGATCTAAAGTTGTCTGATGCTAAATTCGCTAGTTTCAATTCAAAACCAGATTAATGCATCAAATTAATATGTATCCATATCTACAGGATGGCAGGATAATGTTTTATCTGTACAGATGTTTTACCTCACTCAGTTTTCAATAAATTTTTCAATAATTTTTTTTTCTTTATTATTAGGTCATGATATCTTAATCACTGAATTTTACAAGGACAATTTTAGTGAATTGGATTAGGTAATTTTTTGACAATCATCAAAATTTTATTCTTGTTCATGCATTTTTAAGCAGTTAGGAATTCTGAAGAATAGTTGCATAAATTCTTATCTTAATAAATATGGAAGCTTACAATTTCTGAATGGGGCCTGAATGGCCGAGTGGCTAGCGCTCTGGCGCTCGGTACCCAGGTTTCGTGTTCGAGTCGGCGGTGCCATGAATGTTTGTAGTGGTTCTGAATCACTCCTTAAAACCGTAGGTTCTGGTCTAATAGATCGTAGAGCGTTGCGGGGGCATTGTTGCTCCACGTCCGTATCTTCTTACACGCGCCTCCTGGGTAATGCAAAAGAGTAACGTCTGTGCAGCACTTGCCTTAAAGCATCCAAGACCGCTGTCTCAAGTGTTTGCCAGCTGCATTAGAAAGAAAAAAATTCTGGATGAGATTTATTGAAACACCTTTGGGATTGGAACAACATTTTTGAAACAGCAAACGGCCTGGTGGATATCGAGTTTGGTTTCCGAACCAAAGGACCTTTAGTTGGAATTTCAACAAAGAATGTCGAATCTAAAACGTCCGTGAATATGTCAGTGAAGGGAATATAAATCTAAAGGTTAGAATGTCTTTCTGTTAGGCTAAAACAAGAAAACATTTTGCAAATCCCTCTTCTTGCCATCCTTTGAGAGTCTTCATTCAGACCTACGGTGGCACAATATGGGGGGCAGTGTAATAGGTCTCGTGTGGTGCACCTTGGATAATCCTGAATCTACGGCATGGATGTTATTGTTGTGGGAAAGACTAAGGAAAAATGTCCAGCATATAAAAAAATTTCTTAGCTCACATGAGATCAGATGGATTTTCACACATGATTGCCGTACATTAGGATATTTTTTTTTTCTTTCTAATGCAGCTGGCAAACACTTAGACAGCTTGGTCTTGGATGTCCTAAGGCAAGCGCTTCCACAGACGTTACTCACTTTGCATTACCCAGGGGGCGCGTGTAGCTTGAAGATAAGCCACGGATAAGCCAAGATAAGCAGAGTAACAATGCCCCCGCAACGCTCTCTACGATTAAATTAAAACCGTAGGATTTAAAGTGGATTCGAACCACTACAAACGTCCATGCACCGCCGGGACTCGAACCCGAAACATGTGGTACCGAGGGCCAGAGCTAGCCACTGGCCATTCAGGCCCACATTAGAGGATATTGTATCCGAGAAAATTAGAAAAACTCCATCCAAATAGCTCAGCTACCGATACAAGATTGTCTCAATTTTTCATGGAGTCTATACAATTTTGAAAGTATTAAATGTAAAGGCAATGCTGTTAATAATTATTCTCTTGCAAAGTAACTTACCTAATATTGAATCACAACTATGGAAATTATTTTTAATAAAATTGTATGCAAAATACCAAATGATTGCCTTCAGATCTCCTAACTTAGTGATAAAGGTTTGGTTTGGTTTGGTTCGGTTCGGTTGGTCGCTCTACGGTCATTTTTTGCACACTTTTAGTTAATTGGACCGGGACCTATAAGTTTCATGAGGATTCCGAACCCCTAACAAACATCCATATCACCGCCAAGATTTGAACCTGAAGCCTGTGGTACCAACGACCAGAGCACTAGCCAATTAAGCAGTACAGGAGGGTTATTCAAAAGTATGTGCATCATTACCCAGCTCTAGTGCGAATGTTATTTTTATTAACTGAGAATAAAAAAAAAAACTGTCTGAATATCAAAAATAACCGAGACAAAAGGAAATACATGAAATAAAAATATATTTCATTTGAATGAGATTCGAAAGCTCAATAATAAATCTAAAACATAAATTTAACAAACTTCTATTGACGTATTTTCAATATATTTGGTGCTGACTATTATATTTTATTATATTTATTTCGTTGCTCCTGTATTGTAAACTTGAAAATATTAGGTAAAAAAGTAAAATCCTTTTTTTTTTCTTTTTTCAAATTTATATATTATATTATTTATATAATAAAATCAATATTTAACTTTCTTTATTATTCATATGATTAGATTTTTTAGTTAAAAAAATTTTTGCTGTTTAAATGTAGAAAAAGTGATAAACGAAACTTTGAGTACTCAGTTTAAATGAAAAATGTATTCATGTATATGGAATTTAAATTTTATCATATTAATTTTGAGGATATGTTTAATAAAATCTTCCATTTCTAAAATGTGCAATTTTGTATGTTTTACATACAGCTAGTTCATTTTTAAAATTCCTGCATTGAAGAATTCAATCAAAAGAATAAATATAAGTGTTTCATTCGAAATTGTTAAAAGCACGTCCTGAAAATTTTGCTTTCGGCAAACTTAGATTTAATTTTTGCACACTATAGTTAATTTACATAATATCAGTTTTAATTATGTAATACAATAATTAATTTTTTTCATAATATATAATTATTTTTATAATTAATTTTTATAAATATATATAATTATGCGCAATAATTAATCTGATATTATATGGAACTAATTATTGCGTACAATTATATATATTACGTAAAATTAATTATTGCGTACAATTAATTATTTTTTCATAATATATAATTAAATAATATTTTACATAACATATATAATACGCAATAATTAATTTTACATAAATATATAATTGCACAATAATTAGTTTCATATAATATCAGATTAATTATTGCGTATAATTATATATATTATAAAAAATTCATTATTGCATATAATTATATATATTATAAAAATTAATTATTGCATATAATTATATATATTATGAAAATTAATTATTGCGTATAATATATATATTATGAAAAATTAATTATTGCGTATAATTATATATATTATGAAAAATTAATTATTCGTATAATCATATATATTATGAAAATTAATTATTACGTATAATTATATATGTTATGAAAAATTAATTATTACGTATAATTATATGTTATGAAAAATTAATTATTGCGTATAATTATATATGTTATGAAAATTAATTATTGCGTATAATTATATATATGTGCTATGAAAAATTAATTATTGCATATAATTATATATGTTATGAAAATTAATTATTGCGTATAATTATATGTTATGAAAAATTAATTATTGCGTATAATTATATGTTATGAAAAATTAATTATTGCGTATAATTATATATGTTATGAAAAATTAATTATTGCGTATAATTATATATGCTATGAAAAATTAATTATTGCGTATAATTATATATATTATGAAAAATTAATTATTGCGTATAATTATATATATTATGAAAAATTAATTATTGCGTATAATCATATATGTTATGAAAATTATTGCGTATAATTATATATGTTATGAAAATTAATTGCGTATAATTATATATGTTATGAAAATTAATTATTGTATAATATATATGAAAAAATTAATTATTGCGTATTATATATGTTATGAAAAATAAAATTAGAGCCAGCAGTCAATTATATATATTATGAAAAATTAATTATTGTGCACAATTATAATTATATTATGAAAAATTGATTATCGTGCACAATTATATATTATGAAAAATTGATTATCGTGTACAATTATATATATTATGAAAAATTGATTATGTACAATTATAATATATTATGAAAAATTGATTATCGTACAATTATATATATATTATGAAAATTGATTATTGTGTACAATTATATATATATATTATGAAAATTAATTATTGTGTACAATTATATATATATATTATGAAAATTAATTATTGCGTACAATTATATAAATTATGAAAATTAATTATTGCGTACAATTATATAAATTTATGTAAAATTAATTATTGCGTACAATTATATAAATTATGTAAAATTAATTATTGCGTACAATTATATAAATTATGTAAAAATTAATTATTGCGTACAATTAAATATATTATGAAAAATTAATTATTGCATAGAATTATATATATTATGAAAAAATAATTATTGCATAGAATTATATATATTATGAAAAAATAATTTACTTGCATAGAATTATATATATTATGAAAAATAATTATTGCATAGAATTATATATAATGAAAAATAATTATTGCATAGAATTATATATATTATGAAAATAATTATTGCATAGAATTATATATATTATGAAAAAATAATTATTGCATAGAATTATATATATTATGAAAAAAATAATTATTGCATAGAATTATATATTATGAAAATTAATTATTGCATAGAATTATATATATTATGAAAAATTAATTATTGCATAGAATTATATATTATGAAAAATTAATTATTGTATACAACTATATTTTGCATAAATCGTGGGGTATAATTTTACATAGTAAATATATTTTTACATATCAGACTTAATTTACACTATATAGTAAAATATAAATACTTAGATTGTAATATATGTTTGTATGTAAACTATTATAAAAGTACAAGATTTTTGAAGCAGAATTAAAAAAAAAAAAATATACTTTTTCTGTTGTAACTTACATTTATCCTTACTTTTCCATAAATTTATTAAAATATCTTTGTTGTAAAGATAAATTATTGTAGTCTAGATTTATTGATAAATATTTTATATTACTCGTAAAGAATTCTTTATTTCTCAATCCTTATTTGTAATATTTTCAATTATGAAAGTTGTCACTTGAAAATAAAAGCATATCTACCCAATTTTTGTCTTATTAATCGAATAAATAGTCAATAATTTTCTTAAATTTTCAGATATGTCTTCTATTTAAATTCAAATATCAATTAGGTACTTGCGTATTAAGCTACCTTGGCTACAGTTCGCCAGTAAAGATCAATCTTGTTGTTCGCACGCGCACGCAGTTATCTTTGAACGCCCACCAGCAGCTACAGATTTGGCGGTTTTAAATGAATTCTGCTTCCCTCAAACCAGTTGTCTCTTCTAAGTCCCACATGATGTTTTTATTTGAAATTGCATTTCAAAAATCTTACGTTTACCAAAATAAAGTTTCATGTCGTGGAATTGGGACATTTTCGTTTTTTTGGAAAAATATTTCGCTCCTGAAAAGAAGAAAATGTGGAAAATTGCATATGTTCTGCTTCTGGCAAACTCCCAAATACGCATTTTCATAGCACTAAAAGTGGCGTCAAGTAAATCAGCAAATCTGTAGCTGTTAGATTGATGCCACGCTTAAACCGCCAAATATGTAGCCAAGGTAGCGTTAATACAAGTACCATCAATTAAAATGAAGTTTTTTAATTTGTTGATACTTTAAAAATATTTTTTTTATTAGAAATGAAGAAAATGTATGCTATTGCACTAGGCACGATTATTGCTATCGTGTTCGCTGTGTAAACCGAGTTGCGTGTCTGGGGTGTGACATTTATCACATCCTTACACCACCCAAAAGTTATTTTTATCTGTCTGGCTTTTATTGATTTCTGATATGCAGGTCATGCGGTCTCTGCTTTCAGGAAGTGTGCAAGAGTCTCTATCTCTCGACGGGGCTCAGTGCAGAGTAGGACGATTTAAGATCTTATTGCGTATGTTACATTACGCATATGCACCTTTTATTACGTATACATGAGTCACTAATACATTGATTAATAATAATGAGACAGCGACAAATTGATATTGTTTTAAATTAATACAAACAAATTTTTATTCAAATGCTTTTTTATTCTAATAAATGTTTTTAAAAATAGAGTTATTTTATGTTATTTCACAAATTTTGAATAAGAAACCTGCTATTATATATATTTTCAGAAAGTGAAGACTATTAATTTGCTTCACTTTTGAGTTAGGGAAAACTACAGTTTTTTAATTAAACTAGCCAAAATTGCTTCTGGAGCCAGCCTGTAGAAATCGTTTCATAGTGTTTGAGACCCGAGTTGAAGTCAGGAAAATACCACTTTGCAAATAGCAGTATTGTAGTAATAAAGATAATGTTTAACTTGCTTCTCCATGTTGCTAATAAGTTCAAGCTACTATACCAGGGATTGGCAGAGTTGATCTTTGCAAGGAAGTTGGTGTAAAATCTTGGTGGATAATCTTTTCTCAAGGTTCAGACCAAATAAATTACATTTATATATTACGACTTGAATTAATTAATCAGCGTGATATTTATTTTATTTTTAGCATGGGCAATGATTTAATTCTTTTGCACACATATTCAAAGCAGCATCAAACTGTATTTTCGAGATCTGTAATCATTGTGAAATTTAAATTACGTATTAGATAATCTAACTGCTTCTTTTACTTTTTTTTTTTTCTTTGCTGCGGGAAGTGGGGGGTAAAAAAATGTGTTTTATAAACCGTTTTAAATTTAAATGTGAAAAGTAATTTCATGCATGCGCGATTTTCAAACATTAAACATGGAGTCAATATAGTTAAAACATGCGATTTTCGAAATTACGTTGAAGGATTATTGATACATTAAACACGATTTTAGCACAATATCAAAATGTAAAACAAGAGTATTTTACTGATATATGGATTTTCATTTATTATTATTTGATGCCGAGTTGTCCTGCCTTCTGGCTTTATAGTAATCTTTTTGAGTATCAATACGTTCATCATAAAATCGCTGTTACATAATATTCAATGTTGTTGTTTTCAAATATAACGTTATAAAATCCCACACAAATCACAATATTATATCAACATTATTGTGGTTTTCAAATTCCGAGCACTTCAGCCCACAATAATTCGTCGCTAGAATGACAAATAGAAAACACATTCAACGGAGTACACCACGGAATGTCTGCAATGTACATTCATAATTTTATTTACACTAAATTTCACCAAGTTCATTTTCTGCTGTCCAAGTCTCAGTCCCTCTCTCTCTCAAACAAAAGGGGGTAAACATCTGTAGTCTTCAAATTTATCGCATTTCCAATGTTCATTAAACTTAAAAAGTGGTTATTGTTGGAGACGTATCAGATTGAGCAAAAGACCTTTCGGTTTCTAACTCGAGATGCCAAGTTCGATACCCATACAGCAAGTGGAACTGAAAGCTTCCGTGTCTATTTGAAGATTCACAAGAGAAATATATAATCCGGAACGTGCGTCTACTGAGGATGGTGTCCAGTAAGCTGAAATACCACTCTTTACAAGAGTTCATCGCGAATATTACATGGGTGAAATATGAAAATATATTGGCTTCATTCTGACAATGTTCAGATCAGCAGTCGTTCACAGCCGAGAAAAGTTGAAAACGCGGAGAGTCGGCATTCAAAAACAACAGCATTTCATCTACAGGTTTCTTTAAGTTACAAATTACATTATATGCTTGTTCGTGGTATTAAACTGAGTAATTTCCTCATGTCATGCACCCCTAGAACTGCTTTTATAACTCTCATTTGCAGGCAGAGCTGTCTCCTTTTCAAAAGCCCTACAGCAAGAATAATTCATTTTAACACAAGAAGTCAGAATTCCACTTTCCATGATCCTATTTACTCGTAAAGTGAACGGCAACAGATGAAAGGTAGCAAGCTTGTCAGATTCTATCGGATTACTATAGTAAGCAAAGAATGATTACAATGCTTACTGTTTTCACTGGTATGATATTAAACCTATTCCTGACACTACAAAATAAATTAATTCATATAGATTTTTTTTTTCTTTTGATAGAAGTAAATTTTCCAAATGTTTCTTGAAAAGTAGACCACAGTTGTCAATAATCCGTTCAGGAATGTTCTGGTGGGCGGTGATGTTAAAGAATCGATGAATAAAAATTGCTCGTCCAAGCCCAAGAAAAAAAAATTGGCGTGAGAAAGAATTATTTAAATCTAATGAAGGAAAAAAAAATTCCTCTGAAATAAATTGCTAGGAAATTTGGATAGAATTCTCTAGATAAATTGTGTTTGTTTTTGAGCGAAAAAGGCTTTGCTGCTATATTATAATTTAGACTTAATTGCTGCTGTTTTTATCGGATTACAATTAAGTAAATATATTTTAGCTCGAATTAAAAAGCAAATTTAAAGAGATTGATTAGCTAAATCAAGGTTCCACATTTTATTTAACCACAATTTAAAGTTTATTCAAAAGGAACTGTTTTTGTGAGAGAAAGTGATAACATCCTTTGCTTGTTGAAACTTAAAGCTTGAAATTTACTCAAAGTACATAATTTATCACATAAATCAAGAGCTTAAGAATGGTATTAAGTATATTTAAAATCATGTAAATGCTATTACTTGGACTCGTAGTACATATAAAAACATTCAGCAATTAATTAGGAAATTGTCATGTGTTTTTCAAGTTAAAAACTAATATGAATTTCGAATAAAAATTTATTTCAGTAATGGGGGAAAAAGTGTCGTGGAATTCTTTTTCTTCCCGGGCAATAACAATACTCGAGAAATGGTAGTGTAAGTAGAAATGAAATTCGTTTGATATTTTGTCAATCTTCTTAACGTCTTTTGGGCGAAAATATTGATACGTCCACCGATTAAAAGATGTTTTTGTGCCATGGTAAATACACAAAAAGAGATTTTCGATAAACACAGTTACGTTTTCAAAAGAAATGTATTCAAAGGTATTGAGCTTTCGAATGATACAGTTTATCAAAACGATTGTAAATTTATTTGGCCAAGGGAACTCTTCAATAACTTTCATGGCACAAATGTCTTTTGCCATAAGTATATCGATATGCGTCACCACAAAACCGTATAATACAACAGCAATACGTAACT
>BPLR01016749.1:0-10850 GCA_021605095.1 Caerostris extrusa
AGTTTTATGTTCCATGTTTATTACAGATTATCAGGAAGAACAAGAAATTTAATATTCTTCTACATAATTTCTCATTGGAGATATGTCGTTAGGAAAATAAACCGTCACTGAATACGAAATTTTTATTCCTTTGTCATTAAAAGAGCAAATACTCACAGCCTGACCAAATGTATAAAGACGCTCTTTAAAAATACGTCTATTTCGATTCAGTTTTAAAATAAATAAAATGTTATAATCGTCTGCTGAAAAGTAGACACAAATACTTTTCTTCAGATAATTTTGATGTTTTCGATTGCCAAACGATATTCAATAAATAATTCTTAATTTGTTCTATAGAATGAACTTTATTTTGAATATTAGAACTACTTAGTTTTATGAATAATTCCTTATTCTCTTTTTGTAAATATTACATAGCAATGGTAATATTTCTCGTTCGAAATTTTTTAAAAAATTCTTTTGAACTTTATAATTTAAGCGTTTGAATTTCATTTTGACACGGACAAGAACTATCTCATGTTAAGATTGCCGAAAAAACTAACATGTTGATTTCGAGCTGTGCAAAATGGAGTGGAATGTTTTTAGAAAGACCAATTCCTATATACGAGATTTGATGGCCGAGTGACTAGCGTTTGATTCGAGTTCCGGCGATGGCATAGATGTTTGTAGGGATTTGAAATCCATTTTTAAACAGTAGATCCCGGTCTAATATGACTGTAGAGAGTTGGGCGTAAAGCTGACAACTCTACCCTGTAAAAGAAAACATCTCATATTTCGGAATCTGCCATCAGATGGCCTTAACCACCATGGGTTGTTGCGGCATTGAAGAAGAATTCGCATATAAACAGAAAAAAGATTGATTGAGTTGGTTTGTCACTCTATGGTCATCTTGTGCACACGAGGCCAAACAGACTGGGACCTACAGTTTAAAGTGGATTCTTAACCACTACAAGCATCCATGACACCGCCGGGACTCGTTGAACCCGAAACCCAGGTACCGAGCGCTAGCCACTCGGGCCATCAGGCCCCGTAAAAGGATTGAACATAAGATAACTCCTAGATTGAGATTGTTATTTATTACAAAAGTAATGAGAATCTAAAAAGAATTTAATTTACTCGCTGGTGAGTTATTCAAGAAAACTATACACCCAAGAAATGCCAGAGCAGGAAGGTGGATTTCAACCGGATATTAAAATTTTACGCTGCAGAACGCTTATCAATCAGAAATCTGAATGGGCAGAACGTTAGGTATTATATGACGGAAATTTTGCTATCCGCTGAAACCCACATTAAAGGGAAATTTTCAAAATTCATGTGAAAGACTAAAAAAAGTTGGAATTTTCGTGAGATAAAAGATTGTGATAAATCAGTTTTATTTGGTATAAATCAAATCTTTCATAAAATATATCGATATTTCAAAATGTTTTTAAATAATTAACCAGGCTCCTTAAAAATATAAATTTCTTTGCATTCTAAATGTAGCGAAGAATAGGAAAAATATATAGCCAATAATATGTAATTACCACTGTGAAGCATGGAAAGGAAACACTGCGATCGCCTTATTTGACAGCTGTCAATTAAGATGAATTTCCACCGGATACTGCATCGTAGAGAAAGCCAGCCAGAAAACGGAGGAAGGGACCTGGAGTGGCCAGAAGATCGTTTCCTCTCAGAGGTTGACATTTTATTACGCGAGATTATTTATATTACTCGAGATAACAGAAATCTTTATTTGTTATTTTATCCTTGTACTTATTTGTATTTATAGGTGAGAACCATTCGATGAACTTCACAATGGTTTTTATTGCTAAATTTGCAATACCTTCTAAGAAAGAAAATTATTCAGTCTTGCCAGAATTCATAGTCTTAGTGCAAAGTTTCTTAAGCTTGGATGAGAAAAAAACACTTATTTTTCATAATTTAATTAATATTCTTTAATTAAAACTGGCAGTTGTTATGGAAATTCATACTTTAAGTTATATCATTAGTGGTTGCAATGATTAGCAATAAAAATAACCAATACATTTTCAATTTCAGGCATATTAAACAACATTGTTTAATTTGCATTGAATGTCATTGGTTAACATTCAACTTGGCAAACTTTTAATAATATAATTTGAATTACTATGAGATTTATAATAAATTTTAAATTAATTTAAAATAATAAATAAATTTACTTAATGTTTATAGTACTTAAATAAATTTTACTTAATGTTTATAGGAAAGATCTGAAGCACTTTACTAAATCCAATTTTTTAATGGTTTTTATTATAACTAAATTATTTAATTTTATTTTACTCCTTTTAGAATATAATGTCATAAAGAAATGTTCCATGTTCTCTACTTTACTTGCAAAGGACTCACGGAACAAAAAAGTTTAAAAATTTGTGATCTTTAATATAAAATTACCAACTTATCCCTTGATAGTTATTTTCTGAAGCTGCAAAATGTTGATATTTTTATATGATTAGCCCTTATCTATTTTCAGTTTTCAGAACATAATTTTTTTTTAACAACTTTTCAATGTGTATTCTGTACAAATATGTATGTTCTTTTTTTTTTTTTTTAATCTGTTATTGCAGTTTTTGATGCTCCTCCTTCGGATTCTTTGTGTTATTTTTTACTTTTCAATCTAGACGCTGCTGCTCATGTTCATTTTATAACTTGTAGAATTTCTTCCTTTCTTTCATTTCATATTTTTTTCTGATAGGTCTGTCGTTGATTTACCCGTGCAAAAGGGTCGTGTTTCCGACTCACACCTTGGGCCGTTGTCTTTGCTAATTAGTTTTAACGTGTTGTTTAATTGCTCAATAGATTTTCGGGTTTTTAGAATCGCTTCGTGACATGTCTACGTTTTCTGCATAAAAGCGCTCAGAGTAAACAGGGGCGATATACAATACTACACACATACATACTCTGGCATGAAAAAGTAAGGGAGATGCTTTGCCCCAACTTTCTATCCTTTAAAATAGGGATACAATGGCCCAGGCCCAGCAGCCTGGATTGTCACCGCCAGGATACGAAGTGGAAGCCTGGGATACCAAAGGACCGGCCGCTAGCTAATTGGCCACCAGGAGGCTTGGGGTATTCAGAGGATTTAGGACGCATGCGCATTTCAGCACACTGGGTTACGTGAACAGGACTTGAATGATGAAAAAATTGTAAGCAATTAAAACATTGTGCAGGTCCAAGACGTCTCCTTAATTTTTCTGCTTTAACTTTAAATCGGTAACTGAAATCAATATTGAGAAGCTCAATCGATTTCTTACTTTTAGGAGCCCCTACCAAGAAAAAAGACATATTACCGTCATTACCCCAATGTTTCAATCGGTTAACGCAATCTATCAGGAATCCATATTGTTTAAAACTTGTTGCTATTTCTTATCCCACTTGGTAAACATCTGAACCAAGCCCACCAACCGTATGGACTCATCGTTGAAGGTAAATGGGGCAGCTTCTGTTGTGATGGAGCACCCGCCTGACTTCCTCTGAGACGCTCTACAGTCATATGAGACCGGGACCTACTGCTTAAAGAGGATTCCAAACCACTACAAACTTCCATGGCGTCACCGGAAATCGAACCGAGTGCCAGACATTCGGTGATTCAGACCTTTGTTTAAAGAGTATCTAGAATATCAATGTAGATTAATCGTGGGTGAAACTACGAAATACTACTTTAATTTACTTGTCATGGGGGAAGCAAATATGGGTGATCTTGCAATTTCTGGACATCTGATATTTCTGCCCTAATTTTTCTGTGAGCATCCCCAGTAGCTGAAAACTTTTTTTTTATTTCATCACCTACAAACCTTGCAGTGCAAGCTTAGTAGGTTAGCTTTTGTACGTCATCTATTAGCTGCTTACAATTATCAGTTCTATCAACAAATAAGGGAGGGACGTACTTAGGTTTATTTTTCAATTCCTTCTATTAGTTCACACTCTCCCTATATATATCTTGTTCAAATTTTCAATCGTTCATAAAATACTTTTTATGCATCCACTCGAGTTCAAATACATTTGTTTTGAACTTGTAGTGGATGACACGATGTGATTACAGTTTCTTTCAAATATTGTTTCATTTATTAAATTTAATTCATTAGTTTTAGTTTTTTTAGATTTAAGTTGCATATATCTACCAATAGATGGCGCCAGATAAACTTAAAAAAAAAATGAATGAAAATTATTTATAACGGACTTTCTGCAATGGAGTGAAAAAAAAAAAAAGTAGGAATTGACATTAAAAAACTTTTTTTTATATATTACTTGTTTCTAGTTTAACTCGTCGTGAGCAGAAATTCTTCATCGATGTGCATGGAGTTTATGCACGAAGACACATCAGCATTGACGGATTTAAGTTCGATGGCACCCACTCCCTTATATATAATAACAATAATATTACGAATAGTAATAATGGATTCGAATTAAATTTAGGTATAAATTATATATATATTGGTATAACAAATACATTGCTTTCAATTAAGAAATAAATCATATCTATCTAATTAATCATGTTCGATAGCTCGATCACACACACAAATAAACTCAAATAATAAACATATGAAGTGGACTGTATAAATTAATCTCCTTTATTTAGGCAGCCATCACACTCGAGGATGAACTGACCACACAACCACCCTCTGGGGTTGCACTTATTGAACTCCCTCTATTACATTCCTTTCTTTTTCTCGTCATCTCACCCCCTGCCAGACACCCCCACAGACAGGATGTTTACTGGACATAGGGCGTTGACTTCCCTATGCACTGGGACCTGGGTTTTGAGGCAACAAATCATATAATATATATTTGTTTCTTGCGTTCTTCCGTGCGAATGTATTCAGGACATCCTCATACCTAACTTCTTGAACTAATTGTGTTTCAATGCTTAAAAAGGCAAGTGCATTGAGCCTCTCTTGCTTCATACCTGCACGTAAATAATTTTTCACTCTTTTAGGGTGGAAAAGGATCTTTCTATAGAACTATTAGTTGCAGGAATACTTAGATAAATACGTATGCGTATATGGATATCGCAGAGATCACGTGAATGCAAGAATTCATTTTATTTTTGATGCAGAGCTTACGGTCTTACAGTTGATAAAAAACAGAATTGATTTCAAATTTTTGCCGTCTCGAAAATTTTGGCGCCCCTAAAATTTTGCCGTCCCAGGTCCGGGCCTCGCGGGCCTAAGCCTAAATCAGCACTGGATATCAGTAGTGTTAGCATTATTTAACACAGAAGAAGCAGAAGTTGTATCATTGGAAGAATCGTCAATGTTTATTTCTTCCGGGGCCGAATGGCTAGTGTTCTGGCGATCGGTAGCATAGGTTTCGGATTCGAGTCTCGGCGGTGCCATCATGTTTGTAGTGGTTCGAATCAACTTTAAGCCATAGGTCCCTGTCTAATAGGATTGTAGAGCGTTGTGTGGGTAGTGTTACTCGCGTCCGTACCACATCTTCAAGCTACACGTGCCCCCTGGGCTAGTGCTGAATAAGTAGCATCGGTGCATTTTTTTTATTGCTGGCACTGTCATCGCCATCTGTGTGAAATTTGATGTCAAAATATTCATTAGTGTGTGTGTTACGGTCAGCTTTGTGAGACGCTAAAACTGATTCCGGCAATTTTTGAAACGTCTGAATTCATTGAGCAAAGAACTTGCATTCTATTTTGTTTGCGGAAACGTAGAGAATTTTGCAGAAGTCATTCGGTGAGCATTCCTATATCGGAAAGAAATGTTTACAAGTGGTATAAAAAGTTCAAAGAAGCCAGAGAACGCGTTGAAGACGAAGAACTTTCTGGCCAACCATCAGCCTCAACCGACGAAGCTAACGTCCAGAAAATTAGATATTTGGTGCCTGCAAACCATCGATTTACAATTAGAAACCTTGCTGACGATGTTAGAATTTCAAAAGGATCGGTCCATTCCTTTTGGGGCCTCAAACACGTCAAATCTCGATGGGTACAAAAAAACATTGAATGCGCCAGCTCACACTGCATTGATTCTTCGTGACTTTTTCGCCAAAAATGAAACCCATATCGTTCCACAACCACCGTATTCACCTGATTTAGCAACGTTGGACTTCTAGCTATTCCCTAAACTCAAAAGACCACTCAGGGGACACCGTTTTGAATCGATCGAAGAGTTTCAACTTGAATCGGCGGGCGCTTTGAAGGCCATCCCTGCCGATGACTTTTTAGCATGCATTGAGAATTGAAAAAAAAATTGACATAAGTGCATTGTGTCCGGAGAGGATTACTTTGAAGGCGATGAAATAAATTTGGTAGAATAAATAAAGAGTTTTTGAAAAAAAAAATAATAATTGGTCTTACTTTTTTGGGCACAGTAGTAATTATTCTTTGAAATTTCTCTCATGTTACCCTAACTATCGAGGGTAATTCCTTTCTTTAATGTCGCGTATATCAGTTTCTCACATTATTTAATCTTCACATTGTAAGAATGTATATACTCATCACTTGCAAACGAAAATTAGCATTTCTTCACTTTTTTAAGGCTTATGATACCAACAGTTTAACTTTTAATTTTGCTACCATCCCAGAAGTTGACTTATGAGCCTTTGCGATTCATTATTTTATAAAGCAATTAAAGTATGATGATGTTGAAGATTATTGGAGCTCACTGGGCCCGTCCTCCGGTCCTCATCTCCGGTGGTGACAAACATGAAAGAATGAAAGCATTGGCAATGCCCAGAGTTTAAAGGAAATCGTGAGAATTGAAAAAGTCCAACACTCCAATATTAGTTTCACCTGTATGTTTGTTTGTATGTATGTAACTGACGCTTTGGGCTCGATTTTGGGACTGATGGCGCCATCTACTGGCGAGTCAGTCAACTGATCAAACCCTACCTATTTTGAATAATTATTTTGTTTAAATTTAATTCCTTTTGTTTTATTTCACTTCTATCTGAAAATTCACATTTTAACTTTAACCTTTTTATTTTTGGGCATCGTCAACGGACTCCTAATTGTACCGATAGTTTTAGCTTTTTCGATCTCCTGCTTTAATTGTTCTCAAGCAGGAGATGTTTTTCCTAAATAATAATTTAAAAAACTACAAAAACACGCTTTTAGAGTTAATCAAACTAAAAAGTAAAAAATGAATGTCACTGTTCCAAAAGTGTGGTGTGCTTTGTATAACAATTTTAAACTAACTCTGCATTTCGGAATGAAACTAGTGAAAAATTATAACGATTGATATCGAGCACCCCACGCTTTTAGAACAGTGACATTCATTTTCTCGTCAGTTATTTTATTCTTATGTTAACAATAATTTTTTACTTTTTAGATTGATTAACTCTAAAAGCGAGTTTTTTAGTTTTTTAAACTATTAATTTATTTAGAAGTAGCAGGGAGATAGCTCTTTGAATATCAACGTTTCTCATGAACCAGTTGGCATTCGTTATTTGTCTAACGGTCCTATTCTGTTGAGCTTCCAAATTTTGGTATTATAATTAGCCCACAGACAGACAGTTTGGCATTATTGAGGCATTTTGGCAGCGTTAGCCTCCATATACCTCTAACTTGATGGTTCCTTTGGAGGTAAATGATAAGAGAAATGGCTTGCTCAGTAAGAAAGAAAATAAAAACAAAAAATAAAATAGGGGGAATAAAATCAACATATAGAGAACGCTAAACAACATATTTATTTATTTAGTATGTTTAGAGAGGTAGGTAGAGTTTATAATTAGCAACAGCATACTGGTTTTTATATATAAAATTAATATTTTTTAAAAGTCATGAACAGAAACGAATTTCATCCATAATTTAGTAATGATAGAATATACTTCTGTGCCCAAAAAGTAAAAGTATTTAATCATATAGTCCGATATTCATTCCTTGGTAAAGCTGTATTCAGGATGTTACAGTTAATTTCCTGTCGGTTTCCTAATTTCTTTGGCATTTTATGTAATTCTTTGCAGCGACAGCGACCACATCTCCACTTGGCGAATGGTGAGCAGTGACTTGTGGTCGAGCCCTTTGCCAATTGTTAGAAAAATTAAATAAATCAGAGAAGGAATAAAAGTTCTAATGTCAGAGAACTAACACATTACAATTCAGACAGAAAGTCAAAGTTACAAAAGAAGAGTAAAAAATACAAAGAGAAAAAAATAAAATAAAATCATTCCATAAATAAAAGTAACAAACAAATTACAGAAATAAGCGCTGACGATAAATCCAATAACAAAATGCAATAAAAAGAAAACGTGAACCAGGCGCGAAAAAAGAGAAGAGCAACAGCGGAACGACTAAAATAATTACAGCGAGTAGAAAATGAAACACGGAAATAAATGAAAGAATTCAGCTAATGACAAAATAGTTTAATCGTAGAGGTAATGACTGCCGAGTATGACAAACGAAGTGTAGAATATGAAAAGAGGACTAACGAACGCACAATAAATATAACCTTCGTATCTATCTACCACTTTTAATATAGAACAAAATTTTATATAAAACAGCATTTAGATCTATCATTAATGTCCCATAAGTAAAGTTTGTTATTTAATAAGGGTCAGAAGTCAATTTCTGATCCGTTGTTTAAATGTTTGGAGGCCATTATGTGCAGAATGTTTACATTTCATTGAATATTGCTTAATTTTTATTTTTATGCAGTAATTTTTTTTTTTTTATATTAAAGCGTTGTTTATAGAAATTTAATATCGAAATAAAGACACTGAAATAAAAAAAAAAAAATTCATAATAACAAATTAATTCAATTGTTTGTTCTCATGTGAACAAATGAATTTTTTTTTTTTCACTTCAAATATTTAAACAATGAAGCGAGATGTATCATTTAAATTCTGAAATAACGATTATATATAGAAAAAAAAAGAGATTATTACAATATGAAGTAATAGAAAGATGATAATTAAAATATTCTCATACATTTTTATATAGCATAGATTGTTTAATACGCAAAATAAACTATTTTTGAAAAATCATTCCTCAAAAAAAATATTTAAGTGTTTACATATGTATCGGAATAATTCGCAATTAAAAATAAATTCCGATAATATTTTGAAAATTAAAATAAATCATTGTATAAAAAATTGTCAACTATCTTATTTTATTACAGTTTTACATTTGCAATCCAAACCAGACAGGCCGAGTATCAGCGCCCCTTTTTAACAACAGCAGCGCCATCTGAGTTCTAGTATTTAGATTCTTTGAAAGAGTGACGTTAATCCTACATTTTATGCTTTCCATTCCAAAGAGAAGCCTATAATCCGGTACTCATTCCTTGATAAAGCTATAATCAGGATGTTATAGTTAATTTGCTCGGATTACTCATTTCTTCGGCATTTTACTTATTTCTTGACAATATGTTTAGCATCCGGTTATTGTATATTTGTTTACAAATTTACATGTTATTTTACATTATGCTGTTCTGTTTTTTCCACCTTTCTATTCCATCTTTTAGATTTATATGTGCTTCAGGTTTTTGTGAGTGCTATGGTGTTTATATATATTATATATAATTTGAGTGTAGCGAATATCGGTAGTAACTTTTCGCACAAAATAAACATATATATACATAATATACGTTTATTTATATTGAGGTTCAGGGAGAAAAGAATAACTATGAAATTACATAGGTTGATGGCAACGAAATCCTTTTGAGTTGTTTAATGTGCACCATTTGAGCTGAAGCATTTTACAGAAAGGACATTTTAAAAAATAGCAAGGATTAAGGGACACCAAAGTACGAATAAAAACACAACTTACCTTAAAATGAAAAATATTTGCCGAAGTTTAACAAATAATAATTGAAAAAGATGATGCATATAATAATTTCAAAACTGTAAAAAGTTTGATCAAATAAACATTTTCATCCACAAACTGGAGCAAAGTTTAAAATAAAGACAAAACTTTCTTCTAATAACCTCCACACGAAATCAACCTTCCAAGCATTACTTGCTCCTTTATTGACCTCCCCCTTCTAGATACACATGTGAAAAGAGGCGACAACGACTTGTTTTTTAACGAAACACCTTGGCTAAAAAGTAGCCGCTGGTTCCTGTCTTGGAGAAAACACCAGATGAGGTTTGGTGTCTCGCTCTACGGTCATTTTGTGCACAAGAGGTCTAAACAGATGGGGACCTACAGAACCATTCAACAAACATCCATGCCACTTCCAGGATTTGAACCTAAAGTATCAAATGCCAGAATTAAAGCCACTGGGCCACCAGGCCGCTCATGAGATGAGGAGATAAATACAGTACATGGAACAGCAGCAAAGTAGACAAAAGGAAACTTGCCCAAAAATTAAAAGAAACAATAAACAAAATTTTTTTGTCTGTTCTATATATATATATAGAGAGAGAGAGAGAAATTTAAATATAAATGTAAATAATTTAAAAAAAAAAAAAAAAATAAATAAAAGTAATAAAAAATAAAAGAAAGAAATTCTGATAATAAAATAAAAAAACGAAAAATTATAAAAGCGAAATAAAAAATGATAATGAAATTCTTTTTTTCTATTTGTGAGTACCTTGGTCGCGCAGCGACCACACCTACACTTGGCGATTGGTGAGCAGGGACTTGTGGTTGAGCCTTTTGCCAATTGTTAGAAAAATTAAACAAATCAGAGAAAGACTAAAAGTTCTAACATCAGAGAACAAAAACATTACAATTAAGACAGAAAGTCAAAGTTACAAAAGAAGAGTAAAAAATACAAAGAGAATAAAACAAAAAATAAAATAAAATCATCCCATAAACAAAAGTAACAAAAAATAAAAGAAATAAGCGCTGATGATAAATCAATAACAAAATGCAATAAAAGAAAACGTGAACCAGGCGCGAAAAAAGAGAAGAGCAACAGCGAAACGAATAGAAGCGGGTA
>BPLR01016750.1:0-29849 GCA_021605095.1 Caerostris extrusa
AGAAATTTGATTCGTACAGAGAGAAAAAAAAAAGGCCGAAGGTTTGGTTTGTCGCACTACGGTCATCTTTGTGCACGAGGGCTAAACAGATAGGGACCTACAGTTTAAAATGGATTCCGAACCCCTCACAAACATCCCATGCCACCGCCAGGGATTGAACCAGAAGCTCGTGATATCAAAGGCCAGAGCATTAGCCACCAGGCCGCTGGCCGAGTAAGGAGTTGAATGAATCGTTCCATGTCGTCCGCAAGCGATTCTAATTGTGAAAAATTCTTCCAGTTTTATACTCAGTCAATTTCCATCAGATTTCCATGGATGTTTGTAGTGGTTCGGATTCCACTTGGAAACTAACTGTAGGTCCCGGTCTGTTTAGCCCTCGTGTTCACAAGATGACCGTAGTGCGACAAACCAAACTTTTGATATTACATTTACAGAAATATATAAAAGGCAACCCAGTTAACATTCATTAAAAAGTTGCAATTATTCTGAAAAATAGTCACTATTTGAATGCAGCGATCTTCAGCGAAGTTTATTAAGGGCATGATGAATTTATCAAAAATTGAATAAGTGCAATTTTTAATCAATCAATAAAAAATTTCCCAGTATAACTTATTCTTGGAAATTTTTTATAAAAAAATGCACAATAATTATCAAAAGTTTTGTTATTCATAAAATGCGTTTATGCGTGTATTATTCCTGATTGATTCAGGATTGACATTAGAGTAAATTCTATACAAGACTCACAACCACAAAAACAGTTTCATTCAAGACACCAGAAGATTTCAGCAGATCATTTTTCTAACAAACAGAAATCCAAAAACCACATTTGGATGTTTACAACAACAACAATAAAATATTCAATTTAAATTCCAAAGAAATAATATTTATATATTTTTTAAAACGAGGACATCTATATTCCTTTTAAACTCAACAACGAATCCTTCTGCTTATAATAATGATACTTCAATTTTTGCAGATGATTACTTTTCCAAACGTTATTTTTAGAATAATAATGCATGAGATGAAGTACTTAAATTCTGAGGAAACGGGGAACCATAGAGAATAAAACAAGCGAAAAATACTTCAGGAAAAATTTATTTACATGCTTGTTTTATTCGAACTGTTTTCCATATTTTAAAAAGAAAGAAATCACGGCACTTACCTACGTAGCCTGTGTTCACAGATGAGCATTGAAGCCCAGGGCTGCATTTAAAATAGAACGGATACAAAGGAACGATGAATCAGTACAACATCAGCATGCTGGAGAAAATTTCTATGAATACAAAAATGATGCCCACGCAAGGGGTTAAAAAAAAAGGTTAAAACACTGGTCCAAGTCCCTCAACTTAATATATGTGTGTGGCTTCTGCAAAACTCCACATATTTACAGATCATATATATATATATATATATACATATACTACTGTGAGCAAAAGTAAAACCTGTCTTCAATTTAAATTTCCCAGACATATGAAATTTCAATTTTATTTTCTTTTAGTTTTTTGTTGACACTGTCTTTGACATCTGTGTGAAATTTCATGTCAAAATATTCATTAGTGTTTGAGTTACGCTTGGCTTTGTGTGACGCTGAAACTGATTCCGGCGATTTTGAAATGGTTGAATTCATTGAGCAAAGAAGTTGCATTCAATTTTGTTTGCGGAAACGTACAGAATGTTGCAGAAGGCATTCGGCGAGCATTCCTATATCGGAAAGAAATGTTTACAAGTGGTATAAACAGTTCAAAGAAGGCAGAGAACGCGTTGAAGACGAACAACCCTCTGGTCGAACAATTAAAGATTCGGTGCTTGCAAACCGTCGATTAACAATTAGAGACCTTGCTGATGATGTTGGAATTTCAAAATTTCATTTTAAAGGATGTTTTGGGCCTCAAACGCGGTAAATCTCGACTGATACCGAAAACACTGAATGCGCAAGCAAACACTGCATTGATTCTTCGTGACTTTTTCGGCAAAAATGAAACCCATATCGTTCCTCAACCACCGTATTCACCCGATTTAGCATCGTGCTACTTCTGACTATTCCCTAAACTCAAAAGATAACTCAGGGGACATTGTTTTGAGTCGATTGAAGAGACATTTCAAATATCGCGGGAATCAGTTTTAGCGTCTCACAAAGCCAGGCGTCACTCAAACACTAATGAATATATTGACATGAAATTCCACACAGATGTCAAGGACAGTGTCAATAACCTAAAAAAGAAAAACAATTGAAATACCGTATGCCAGGGAAATTTAAATTGAAGTCTTACTTTTTGGACACAGTAGTATATATACAAATGAAGCAGAAATTAAGAACTACATGATTATTTTTAGGGGAGAAGATATTTCAGAGGCGCATTCACAATTGGTTTCGGTTTAAAAAAATGAACATGTTTGGTGTCATGTGAATTAAAAACACACACACACTTGCTAGATAGATGAGTACCCTCTCATTCAAATCAAATAAGTCTGAAAAAATAACCCTTTTCGTTACAATATTTATGTCGTTGCAGCAATAAGCCCAGCCCATTTTGAATAAAGATGAACAGGTCTTTTACGGTCATTATATTCTTGACAAATATTCTTCATAATAAACATACGTTTCCCACATTCACAAAAATAGTTTAATTCTTCGATAATTCAATTCTTACAATTTATATTAATAAAAGTAATGAATGAGAGAACCCATGAATAATGAAACCTATGAATTAACTGAGCCCTTCGTAAAAAGCAATTGAATAGACAATGCCCATTCCATTTTAAATGAGTAATTCAAATTAATATACCATTGGAAATCATTTTATATCATATATATATATATATATAAAAGGCGCGTGGGCGCACACAGAAAGAGCGCGTTTCTAATTAACGTGAGCAGCGAGTCGGAAGAAAAAGTCCACGCAAAATCACGACACTCGTCAACGTGTTCCCACTGCGACACTCATTAAGGGCTCGCACTGCAGATGGGATTAATTAAAACAAATCGTCAACTGGATAAGATGCGGCCAAAAAGAATTGTATCTTAGATGAAGGGGAAAAACAACATTATATCGTATAATATACTTACTTATAAATAATATACTTAAAAAAGTATTTCAAAAAATTATTAATTTCTCATTTTTATTTGAAAATTTAATACAGATTGAAACTTTGTCTATTTCTTTTCATCGCAGATAGTGTTGTTTGAGCAGTTAGCGTGCCCTGTTTCAAATTCACTGGCGGCGTGCGTTGTAGTCTCTGCTTTTAGAAATGGGGAGTTTCGATGAGAATGGGAATAATATGTGTAAAACCAGTCAAGCTGCCTGGAAAGCTCAACTCGTGGCCAAGTGGCAATTTGCTCAACTAGCAAGCAAGAAACTCCAGGTTCACATCCTCTGGAGGCATTATTGCTTGATTTGGTTTGTCGCTCTACGGTCGTCTTGTGCACACGAGGGCTAAGCAGACCGGGACCTACAGTTTAAAGTGGATTCCCAACCATTACAAACATCCATGACACTGTCGAGATACTAACCTGAAACCTGTGGCACTGAGTGCTGGTCACTCGGCCATCAGTGAGACCCCACTATCTATATATCATGTAAAAATTAAAATATTATTACAATTACCATTTAAAAAAGAAACTCAATTTTTCTTTCAGTTCTTTGCATTGAAACATAAAAAATTTATATTCGGTATGGCTGGAATTTTTTATTACTTTTTTATTATGAAAAAAAAAAAATAACAATATGCAATTCTTTTAAAAATTCCCACCTACACTATCAAGCGTACAAGGATATTTATTGAAAAAATGAGCAAGAAAACTAGTAATTAGCAACTGGATGACGACTCCGATTTTGAAGTAACCATCATTTTATTATTGCACTAGAAATAAATAACATCGAGCAAAAAATGGGGAAAAAACACATCTAACTGGAGACAATAGAGTTTTTGCATACCGTACGTTAATTACCGTAGGACCTCCGTTAGCTTTTTCTCCCTAGCGCGCATGCTCATAAAAACATAATTTCCTATGAGCATGTGCGGTAGGGAGAAAAAGCTAACGACGTCCCTGACGGTAACTAACGTACGGTATGCAAAAACTCTCTATTATTTCCCCTCTTACCCTTAGGCACTCTAATTAAATAAATTTTTAAGTATATTATTTGTTTTTTTCTTAAAAGCATTTCAAAAAAATTATTAATTTCACATTTTTATTTGAAAATTTAATACAGATTGCAAGTTTGTCTATTATCATTAAAGTATTTACTACAAAGTATTTATTAAATTATTTATTTAGATTATTTGAATTTTTATTTAAAAAAACAATCTAATTCAATCTAAAAGAACAAATAATAATCATACATACTTTAAAAATGATTAAATTTTTTTAAATGAAAGAATCCCATAGCTATAAATCATGTACAATTAAAATATTATTAGAGTTAACATTTAAAAAATAATTTTTATATAGAAAAAAATATATATATAACTTTTTAAAAAATTTTTCTTTCAGTCAATGCAAACAAAAATATTTTATATTCGATATTTCTGGAATGACCAAGCTGTCTATGTGTTTGCCAGCTGCATTAGAAAGAAAAAAAATATATTTCTGGAATGTTTTATTACTTTATTACGAAAAATAATAATAATAGGCAATTCTAACATACACTATCAAGCTAGAATAACTACAAGGATATTTATTGAAAAAGACGGCAAGAAAACTAATAATTAGCAGCCTCCGACTCTGAAGTAACCATCATTTTATTATTATTCCACTACAAATGGATAACTAACAGGGAGCAAGAAATGGGGAAAAAACCCGTCTAACTGGAGACATTTTTTCCCCCTAACTTTTTCCCCGGGGAGCATTACGGCACGCCCGCCTTGTCTTTATAATTATGCGTTTTTTTTAGGTGTCAAAGGCGCGTGGGCGCAAATGTGCACACAGAAAGAGCGCGTTTCCTAATTAAGGAAAGCAGCGATTTGGAAGAAAAGTGTCCGCCAAAATCACGACACTCGTCAACCACTGCGACACTCATTAAGGGGCTCCGACTGCAGATGGGATTAATTAAAACAAATCGTCACACAGATAAGATGCTGCAAGAAAAGAATTGTTGTTTTTTCCCATCCTGTAAGGTACAACATTTTATGGGTATATAGTTCAAGAAATAAATTAAAAAAAAAAAAAAAAAAAAACTGGTAATATACTTAAAAAGTATTTGAACAAAAATTATTAATTCGACATTTTTATTTGAATAATAGATACTACAGAGTGAAACTTCGTCTACTTCGTCACCGTAGATGTTGTTGCCCAGTGGAAACGCGAGCAATTAGCGTGCAGTGTTTCAAACTCATTGGCGGCGTACGTTGCAGTCATTGCTTTCAGAAACGAGGAGATTCGATGGGAATGATAATAAAATGATATGTGAGATATGCTATGAGTGTTTAATGATATGTGTGTAAAAGCTCGCATCAACAGTCAAGCTGCCTGAGAACCAAACTCATGGCCTAGTGTCAATGTGCGCACAGAAAAACTCGATGTTGCAGACACTGTTTGCAGAAACGAGGAGGCTCGAGGGAGAGTGTAACACATTGTGTAAAAGTATATCGCCTGGAGAGTAGGGCAACCTGGATGGCGGATGTTTGCCGGGTTTATCCCATATGACACACAAATGCAGGGCTGTTACACTTAAAAGTTCTCCCGGAAGACATTGTCCTCCTGTTCATACTCGTTGGTGGGTTCTTTGACGTGCACTCAACGCCCACCGATGTTCCTTTAAAAAAAAATAATAATACATAAAATATGCATGAAGGGATTTTTCTCCCCATCCGAACAGTTACCTCTGAAAGTCATCCCAAGAAGAAAATGTTCTTCTACTTTCATCACCCGTTGGCAGATACACGTCACAAAAATATATATTGTTTTTGAATTGTGTTTCAGCTCAGCATCACTAGAGCGGCAAAAGATATAGCAGTTTCAGCATCATAAAGGGTGGGGGGGGGAATCCTTCTCTTGTCGAGCCCAATGGTAGAACATTCCGGGTATAAATGTTTTCGGTTTGGTTTGTCGCTTTGCGACCATCTTTTGCACACTTTAGGCTAAATGGACCGGGACCTAGAGTTTAACATGGATTCCGAACCACTGCCATCCCAAACATCCATGTCACCGCCAGGATTCGAACCTAAAAAAAGCCTTCGGTAGCTAGTCAGTTGGCCATGAGGCCGCATAAATGTTTCGGGAGCAATAAACCAACCGTGAGATCTGGAGTAAACCAACTACAAATGATCATATATGTAATGTTTCTCAAAAATTCATTTTCGCCTACGCTCCCAAACAATATATATAAACTCTCCCAGCAATTGTATATTAGCAATATATAGGGGGAAGGTTTTTGTTTTTAAACTCAGAATCAAAGTAATTTTATTTGTCAAAAGTAATAAAATGCTTAAATGGAATGAATCATTTATCAAATAATAAACAGCTGCTTACTTAAATAAACGCATTTTTTGTCTGAAGTATTTGTTATTATTTAGGAATATATGGTTTTGCTTAAATATGATAATAGTCAAATTAATATATGTATATATATATATATATATATTAATTTGACTATTATCATATTTAGGCAAAATCATATATTCCTAAATATGTGTATATATATATATTCCTCCTCCTATAAATATGCTGTTATAAAAGAAATAAGGATCTTTACATATTTTAAATTTAAACTGACCTTTCCTCAATAAATAGCAGAAAAAATTGTTCAATTCACATTGATGGTAGGATGGGTTCAAGTTATGAAACAATTATTTATTATATTTGAAGTTGCATGCAGACATACATACATACAAACAACAAAAGTTAATTTCAAAATGTGGCATTCAACCACACAGGAGAAATCGTGCCATGACTAAGGAAGTTCAGTCGGTATGTAGAGGGCGCTACTAATGTACTGCAGTATGTAGCCAGATATACGAAAGGAGAGATTACTATGAAAGTTTATTTTCATTCATAACATTTATTCAATCCACAACTCTCTCTCTCTCACACACACACGCACATGCACACGCACACGCACACGCAAACAACTTAAAAATGAGTAGAAAATAATCCCAACACACAATTCTGCATTTACAAAAATCCCTCTTAATATGCAAATTTACCAAAATCGTGCAAAAATTATTTTTAAAAAATTTGGCAGGTGTACTTTTTCAGTTTTAAAAGCCTTATAAATGCTGTCTGCCTCCCTATATATTTCGACTGTTTATTACATGAAGCCTTAGAATCCCATGTCTGTAGAAAGCATGGAACACCCACACCCAACGTATAGAATCCCATGAAACCTTAAAAAACAGAAATAACGATTCTGAAAATTTTAAGCAGGCCTTCTCCATAATTCTATCAAAAATATGTATACAGAATGTCTAGGCGTATGTCTGGCAACCTCTCAAAAACGACGATGCTAGACGCCCTTTTTTAAATAATAAATAGGATGCCACTGTACTATATACATTTCATATGGGCTCCGGATTGAAATATTTGTGAATAGGAAGTCTCATAACGTAAAACCCGTTGAAATTAATTTAAAAATAAATAGGAAATGTTATTAAAGCACCACCTCTGCAACTTTTAGTTCCTTCATACAGCAGTGGATATAAAAATCCAAAGCCCTATTCATGAATGGAGAACGCGCGTGTGCAAAGAAATCCAAAAGGGTTTCGAACAGAAATCAACCCCCCTTCCTTCCCTTGATGCCTTTTTACTCGGAATGGAATAAAACTTCTCGCATGAATAGAAATGGATTTCATTGTGCCATAGACACAATTTAAAAGCAAACAGCAAGAATATTTATTACATTGCAAAAAAAAAAAAAAAAAAATTTATATCTGAATCTTACTTCCGAAAATAATAAATATATAAAAAGAATTGGAAAAAAATATATTCAATAGGCAGAAAGAAAAAAAAAGAAATATTTTTATTAAAAAACAAGTAATACAAAAAAATTTTTAAAGTCGATTCCTACTTTTTTTCGCTCTATTGCAGAAAAGTCCTTTACAAAAAATTTTCATTCATTTTAAAGTTTTTCTGGCGCCATCTATGTGTAGATACATGCAACTTACATATAAAAAAAATAATATTAATTAATTAAATTTAATGAATGAATTAATATTTGAAAAACTGTATCAACATCCAGTGCCCTCCACTACAAGTTCAAAAAAAAAAATGTATTTGAACTCGAGTGGATGAATGAAAAGTATTTTATGAACGATTGAAAATGTGAACAAGATATACATAGGGGAAAGTGTGAGTTAATAGAAGGAATTGAAAATTGATAAAATATCTTAATCTTATTTCCGAAAATAATAAATATATAAAAAAGAACGAAAAAAAAAAAAAATATATTCAGTACGTAAAAAAAAAATAGAAATAAATATTTTTATTTTAAAAAAGTCCAGCATTTGAAATAGAGTTCAATTTTTTTAGCGCAGTAGTAGAAAAAAAGTCGATTTATTTTAGTTTGAATTGTTTATAAAATTGCATCATTTGCGAAATTTTTCAATCTTTTAAAATTGATGAAAGTAAATGCAGGGTGATTATAATTAAAGTGCCACTTTCAAAATGATGAATAACAAGTAATATATATATAAAAAATTTAAGTCAATTCTTACTTTTTTTTTCACTCTATTGCAGAAAAGTCCTTTATAAATAAAAGCCGAAATTTTCCTCTTACATCTGGCGCCATCTATTGGTAGATACATGCAACTTAAAACTAATTAAAAAATTAAATTTAAACTAATTAAATTTAATTAATGTATTATTATTTGAAAAAACTGTATTAACATCAACTGTATGTATTTGAACTTGAATGGATGAATAAAAGTATTTTGTTAACGATTGAAAATGTCAACAAGATATATATATATATATATAGGGAGAGAGTGAACTAATAGTAGGAATTGAAAAAGGAACACTTGTCACAATGAGTTCAAATTTAAAGTGAAGACACTTGAAGAAGGTGGAAACGGTACAGCATCAAAAAAAGTTCCAAAGTGTATGAATAGATGGCGCTGTAAGGGGCCTAAAAAGAAAGTGAATTAGGCAGCCAGTGATATTTTGAGTCGAAATGATAACTTATTTGGCATGAATTGCACTTTCAACCAAATGTAGTGTACAATATGCTGAATTGTTTCGGTTTTTTAACGGGAAAAATGACTTTTAAGTCATTCAACAGTTGTGCTACTGGCAGTGGAAAGCCCATCCACCACGACAAGGTCCTATCAAATTGGATGGGAAAAACCGGAACTTTTATTTGATTTTCCCTTTTCCAAGTATTTTCAGTTCAAATTTGAAGTCATTGTGACGGGTGTTTATTTATTTTTTACAGCATTTTGAAAGTGGGACTTTAATTATAATCACAATGTGTATTGAATTGTTATTATAAGTTGTTTTTAATTCAATTAGTAAGAAATGTTGTAACCTGACAAGAAACAACAATTTGGCATGAATTAAATTTAATATGACACTATACGATAATTTAATTTGAAATGCATCTGAATTTAATTATAAATTTATATGAAGAATAAATAAATATGAAGAATTTTAACTTTAAGTACGCCAGGTATAAAAATTAGATCCTAGTTAATTAAAAATCAATTAAAACTACAAATTATATTTGTATTTTCATAAAATACTTATTAGCAAAAACGTTAATGAATTTGATTTTATAGACTCGAAGCTAAATAGTTTTAATAAAAAATGAATCACGAAGAAAAATATTAATTTTATTAATGAAATATATCATCGCGAGGAAAATGAATCAAAAGAAAATTTCAATCTAATTATTTTACAAAATTAAGGAGAAAAAAAATGCTCTAATGACAGTAAGAACTTTCATCTCTTAAAAGAGAAGACATAAAAAACCTTACGTAAAGACTTTTAAATGAATTTCCTTTTTTTTTTACATTTCAGTTAAAATAATATTTTCATTTTCTTCTTCTTTTTTTTTTTTTTCTTTAATAAATTTATATCAACGAAAATTCATTTAGAAATAGTATACCAACTGATTAGTGCAGTTAACAGTTATGACAGTTTATTTGATAAATTAACAGTTATGACAGTTTTTTAGCCGCCAGATTTTGGCAATTATATGATTATGATATTTTTTTATTACAGCTTTAGCAAACACTTTCTGTGCAGAAAAAATATAAATTGAACCTTTTTTTTTGGACTTAAAAATATTTAACAAACACAGAAATATGTTTTTGTAGGTTATTATTTTTTTTTTTTTTTTTAAGAAAAAAAAAAAAACAAGTAATATAAAAAAAAAAAACATTTTTTAAAGTCAATTCCTACTTTTTTTTCACTCTATTGCAGAAAGTCCTTTATAAATAATTTTCTTTCATTTTTTTTAAAGTTTATCTGGCGCCATCTATTGGTAGATAGATGCAACTTAAATATAAAAAACTAAAATGAATTAAATTTAATGACTGAATTAATATTTGAAAAAGCTGTATTCACATCAAGTGCCGTCCGCTACAAGTTCAAAAAAAAAAAAAAAAAAAAAAAAAATGTACTTGAACTCGAATGGATGAATAAAAAGTATTTTATGAACGATTGAAAATGAACAAGATATATATGGGGAGAGTGTGAGCTAATAGAAGGAATTGACCGAAACACGTTTTGGGGCTTACGAACACAGCATCTTTGATCTTGAGTGCGCTTATTTGGTAAGAAGCTCTATTGGGAACTCAACTAAATTAAAATTTCAAAGGGGTTCATTGTAACAATCTCCAATAAGTTGTCCCGTTCTTCTTTAAAAAAAAAAATTCCATTTGTAAAAGATGCCATTATAACGAACACAATGTTCATTGTTTTCTAGGACCCAATTGGTGGTTTCCAAATTTCTATGGCCAAAGTGAAAAATCAATATGAACAGAGAGAAAAATTATGGATGACTTATAAAACCTGAGAAAATCAATGGAATGAATCAGTGCATTAGAGATAATAGCATATACTAATATGTTGTTATTTCTAATGCAGCTGGCAATACAGAGACAGTTCATCTTTATGCCATAGGCAAGGGCTGTGCCGCTGAAAAATCATTCAGCACTGCCCAGGGGGCAAGTGTAGCTTTGAAGATATATTACGGACGCAAGTAACACTATCTCTACAACGCTCTACGATCTGATTAAACAGGAACCTATGGCTTAAAGTGATTCCGAACCACTACAAACACCCATGGCGCCGCCGGAACTCGAACCCTATGGTACCGAGAGCTAGTCAGTCGGCCATCAGGTCCCTAATGGATAGTGTATAAAAATTATGGTTGTAATTCAAGTTTTAAGCCTTCTCATAATCAATATTTCAGCGTTTTCAGGCGAAAAAAAAATTTATGTTTTGTTTGGGTCTGTTTCATTTATTTCATGTAGATAGATGCAGTAAAAAATAGAAAGAAAAAAATTCATATAGGTAGCTATAGAGCGTAAATGATACATTACAAATAAATTAAAATATTCAGGATCTGATGATACATTAGATGTTTCACAAATGTAGCGAATACAGAACACAATTATTGCCATGACTGCTTAAGATACATTTCAATATGTATAAACATAATATACCAGGAGATGCGATTTTCAACTAAATTAAAATTTCAAGGGTTCATTATAACAATTTCTTGTCAAGTTCTTCTTTAAAAAATATATATTTGTAAAAATATGCATCCATGACTGCTCCATGTAGCATCCATGTTCTTTGTTCACTAACGGCGGATCTTGTAGTTTAGATTCTAAACGGATTTTAATTTCTTTTTTTAATTGTAAAAAGGGAACAGTGGGTTACAATAGGATGAGCCTAAATTATATAATAACTATTTATTTCATATTTAGTTTGATTTGAACAAACATTAACAAGTTAAATCATCATCATCAGTGGCGCAACAACCTCATGGGGGCCAAGGCCGTCTGCCCACTGGCAGATTTCTGGACAGGAGATGTTTTGTCTTTTACGAAGTAGGATTGTGAGCCTTATACCCAACGCTCTACTGTTCCAATACCCGGGGCCTACGGGTTAAAAGTTTTTTTTACCTACGGTTAAAGGACCTACGGTTTTTTATCAGTTACGATTCCGAACCACTACAAACTTCCATATTACCGCCGGAACTCAAACCCGAAACCTGTGGCGCCGAACGGCAGAAAAAAAGTTAAATTTAAAACAAAAAGAAAGGTTTGGCATTCAACCCCATAGAGCAAGTCCTGGTCTACTACTGCGGAAATCCAGTCGATATAAATGTTAAAGTCAGTATCAGTATACATTTTACTCACCTGAGGACGCTGCTGTTACCTTCAGTAGGTGTTGCCAGAATGGCGAAATGTGCGATTACACAAATAGAACAACAACAAAAAAAAAAAAAAAAAAGTAGTGAACATGCTAGTGTCCTTTAAGAGATTATCGAATATTTTATGTAGAGTTACAATAATTAAGTAAAAAAATTTCAATGCTTCAACAGATTTTTCCCCTTTTCATTTTCTATATCTTGATTTAAATTTTTAATCCGCCTATGTATTCATCTTATATGGCGGAAACCGATACGGCAATAAGAAAAATAATTAAAATGCTGACTTTTCCCCCTAATAATCGTGATGAACTTATTTGTCAAAGATAATAAATATTGAAGGCAAAAATGTAGAAAAATAGTTTTTAAAATTAAAAATAAAGCTATCTCAAAAATCTTATATGGGATAGCATCTGCTGACAAAAAAATTGGGACAGAATTAAAATTGCGATAACGTTTCATAAAACAAATTCACATATTTCTGTGTAACTCTTCAAAAATAATATCTACTCCTCTTTTTTTTTTTTTTTCTGTATTGCAGGCAAAACAATGAAAAATAAGATAGGAGTTACACCATCGATTCTCTATAAACAATAAAATCAAGTTCAATAGTCAACAAAGAAATATTTTTTTTGTTTCATTCAATTTACAGTTAAGATAAGCAACTCACTTTATAGATTAGAAACTTCACTTAAAAAAAAATACCTGAAATGTTTTAAAAAAAGTAAAATAAATAGAAATAATAATGGGACATCCTATCTGCTGCTTTTTATGTTTTACATTCGTGCTTTTCGTTTCATTAAAAAATTAAGTAAATATTGGATACAAAAGCTCTGACGGATGATAAAAGTGAGATGATGGAGGAAAAGGAAAAAAAAAAAAAAATTTTTGCAAGATATTGAAGATCAAAAGTTAAATTCATATTGAAGATCTGAATTACATAGATGTTAATGCAATATTTTATATTTCTTTTTCTATCCATTTTCTATAGCTGTCTTTGTTCTTTTACAATAAGAACCAAGTTCTCCTTTATTATAACAATTGATTGTCTATTCACTAAGTATATAGTAACACAACTTCCATCCTATATAAAGGATTTACTATTAACATTAGAAATTTTCTGATAATAAAACGAAAAAAAAAATTTTTCTAATAATAATAATTTTCTAAAAAATAAAAACAAAAATATTTTTATTTTTATTATAATCGAAATTATTGAAAAAGCTTGTAGACCAACAGAATAAAAGTGTAGAAAACAAAGATAAATAAGATTTAAAAAAAAACAAACAGATAAGATAAATGCTATTTTTAAAAAACAGTTCTAGTAACAAATATTGCAAAATAAAATAAGTGTAACTATTTTGGTAACTACTTGTTATTTGAAACTTTACAAACAATATTATCTTTTCAATCATTATGAACTGATTTATTTTTGCTGTTGTTGTTCTGAAAACACATCTAAAATCGCAGACTTAACCACATGTGGCCTTGTTAGTCCGACATCATTCTCGAAATCCTAAATTAAAGGAACTATTTACAAAATTGTTTCATCCGAAACAAAATGGTACAAAAACAAAAAAAAATAAATAAATAAAAATGCGAACTTAGCTGAAAACTATTCAAGCGCTTTATACAAAACGAATGTGAAAAAGAGACTGCAATCAATTATCTTAAAACTGTTCTGGAAAACAGTGATAAATAATTTAAAAAATAAATAAATAAAACCCACACCCAAACAATCTACCATGAAAACGCATTCCAAAAACTCGAGACTTCCTGTGATCAAACACTGTTTCATTTCATTTATGTCCCTACAAGAAACTATCTTATTTCAAACTTAACACAGGTTACTTCATTTTATGTACCCGTTTCTCCTGCAGAAATCACAAATTCCGACATCAAAAGACCCCCAAAGAATGAAATCTCCCATTTTATAAAAAGGCTCAGAGGTTATTCTTTTTTTTCTTCCTTTAAAGAATGTTTCCATTTACAGAACTTTCGTTTAAACTGAATTGAAACTTCGACGGTTTCAATTCCGCAGAGTGCAAAGCAGGAACGCTCTCATTTTTATTTATTTATTTATTTCCTTATTTTTTTTTCATTCTTTTCTCTACAGAGCTTTCTTTTCGGATTAAAAATTTAAGAAGTATCCTTCATTCATTTAACTTAAAAATAAAAATAACAACAAAACAAAACAGAAAAGTCTGTCACCCAAAAACGTCGTCAATATTTTATGGTCGATATTAAACTCATGATTAAGAAATAGTAACACATACAAATGTAAATTATGTACAAAGGTAAAAAAAAAAAAAAAAAAAATGCAATTGCAAAACAAGGGTAAAATAATATTTTTTTAAAAATTAACAAACTAATAATAGAGGAAAATAGTATGCAACTATATAAAAAAAAAGGCCCCTTGAATATCAGGCAATAAATAAAGGAAAAGAAAGATAATTTCAAAATAACAGAGTTCGCATTTTTTAAAAGATATATTAAAACAAGGTAAAATGATATTGTTTTCTTTTTTTTTGGCTTGGGCATGAGTGATAAAATCATAATAGGATATAATAAAAGTAAAAACACCCGGAAAATCATTATTTTATTATTTTCTAATAACAGAAATTATTTCAGTTGAGAGCAGATCAACAGAAGAAAAGTTTAGAAAACAAAGATTTATTTTTAAAAACAGATAGAGATACATGCTATCTTTAAAAATTTTAAAGATAGTTACAGTTATAGTAACAATGTTACAGTTTTAGTATCAATTATCGCGAAATAAAATAAATTATTATAACTATTTGAAACTTTAGAAACAATTTTATCTCTTCCAACCACTTTGAACTGACTATTTTTTTTGCTGTTATTGTTCTGAAAAAACCCATCTAGAATCGCAGACTTAACCACATGTGGCCTCGTTAGTTCGACATCATTCTCGAAATGCTAAATAAAGGAACTATTTAGCATTTCAAAATTGCTTCTTCTAAACCAAAATGTACAACAAAAACTAGGTAAAAAAAAATGAACTCAGCTACAAACTATTCCAGTCGCTTTATACAAAAAACGTGGAAAAAAGGTCTGCAATCAATTATCTTAAAACTGTTCTGGAGAACAGTGATAAATAATTAAAAAAAATAATAAAACCACACCCAAACAATCTACCATGAAAACACATTCCAAAAACCCGAGACTTCCTGTGAGCAAATACTGTTTCTTTTCATATATGTCCCTACACAAGAAACTCTCTTATTTCAAACTTAATACAGGTTAATCCTTTTTACCCGTTTCTCCTGCAGAAATCATAAATTCCCGCCATGAAAAGACCCCAGAAAGAATGAAATCCCCTTTTTATAAAAGGCTCAGAGGTTATTTTTTTTTTCTCCCTTAAAGAATGTTTCCATTAAAAGAACTTTCGTTTAAACTGAATTGAAACTTCGACGGTTTTAATTCACAGAGTGTTTTTCTAAACCAGGAACGTTCTCATTTTTTTTTATTTTCTTATTATTTTTTTCCTTCTTCTTCTCTACAGAGCTTTCTTTTTTGAATAAAAATTTAAGAAGTATCCTTCTTTTCATCGAACTTAAATAAAATAACAACAAAACGAAAACAAAAATGTCTGTCATAAAACGTCGTTAAATTTTTGGGTCATATTAAACACATGGTTAAGAAATACTAATACATACAATAAATGAAAATTAAGTACAAAAAAAAAAAAAAATGAAATTAAAAAAAAAAAAGGGGTAAAATAATATTTTTTTAAAAATAAATTAACTAATAATAGAGGAAAATAGTATGCAACTATATAATATAAAAAAAAAAGGCCCTTGAATAACAGGCAATAAATAAAGATAATTTCAAAATAACCGAGTTCGCATTTTTTAAAACATATATTATAGAGAGGGTAAAATGTTATAGTTTTCTTTTTTGGCTTGGGCATGAGTGATAAAATCATTGTAGGAATTAATAAAGTAACAGGAAAAAAACCCGAAAAAAAATTTATTTTATTATTATTATTTTATTATTTTCTAATTATTTCAATTGAGAGCAGATCAACATAAGAAAAGTTTAGAAAACAAAGATTTGTTTTTAAAAAACGGGTAAAATAAAAGCAAACTTTACAATTTTTAAAGATAGTTACAGTTTTAGTAAAAATGTTGCAGTTCTAGTAACAATGTTACAGTTTTAGTAACAATGTTACAGTTTTAGTAACAATGTTACAGTTTTAGTAACAATGTTACAGTTTTAGTAACAATGTTACAGTTTTAGTAACAATTATTGTGAAATAAAATTAATTATGATAACTATTTACTACTTGAAACTTTAGAAACAATTTTATTTCTTCCAATTTGAACTGACTATTTTTTTATTGTTATTGTTCTTGAAAACGCATCTAGAATCGCAGACTTAACCACATGTGGCCCCGTTAGCCCACACATCATTCTAGAAATCCTAAATAAAAGGAACTATTTACAAGATTGCTTCTTCTTCTAAAACAAAATGCACACACACACATACTAGGTACAAAAAAAAAAAAATCGAACTTAGCTAAAAAATATTTCAAGCACTTTATACAAAAAAACAAACGTGAAAAAGGGACTGCAATCAATTATCTTAAAACCATTCTAGAAAACAGTGATAAATAATTAAAAATAAAAATCCCACCCAAACAATCTCGAATGAAAACACATTCCAAAAAAACCCGAGACTTCCTGTGAGTAAATACAGTTTCTTTTCATGTATGTCCCTGCAACAAGAAACTCTCTTATTTCAAACTTAATATAGGTTACTCCCTTTTTCGTACCGTTTCTCCTACAGGAATCACAAATTCCCGACATGAAAAGACCCCAAAAGAATGAAATCCCCCTTTTTATAGAAAGGCTCGGAGGTTATTCTTTTTTTTTTTCTCCCTTTAAAGAATGTTTCCATTAAAAGAACTTTCGTTTAAACTAAATTGAAACTTCGACGGTTTCAATTCGCAGTGTTTTTCTAAAGCAGGAGCGCTCCCATTTTTATTTTATTTTATTAATTTTCTTAATATTTTTTCTTCTTTTCTCTACAGAGCTTTCTTTTCGGAATAAAAATTTAAGAAGTATCCTTCTTTCATCTAACTTAAATAAAATGACAACAAAACAAAACGGAAAATCTGTCACAAAAAACGTCGTTGTTATTTTAGGGACGACTAAAATTTTTGAGCAATAAACAGATGATTAAGAAACACATAATAAATGTAAATTAAGTATAGTGGAAAAAAAAAGCCCCAAAAATGTTTCTATTTTTCTAATAACCGAAATTATTTGAGAAATGTACAGAAACATGAATGTCTTCTAAACTTTTTTTCAAAGAGTTTTTTTAATACAGAAGATAAATGCTATTTAACTTTGCAAACAATTTTATCTGTTCAACCATTTTGACCTGACTTATTTTTGCTGTTTATATTGTTTTGAATCTAGAATTGCAGACTTAACCACATGTGGTCTTGTTAGTCCGACATCATTCTCGAAATCCTAAATAAATGGAACTATTTACAAGATTACGATTGCTTCTTCCGAAACAAAAGGCCCACACATATAAGGTAAAAAAAAATATTTTATTATTATTATTATTTACTAATAACAGAAATTATTTGAGTTGTGAGCAAGCAGATCAACAGAAAAAAAGTTTAGAAAATAAAGATTTAATTTTTAAAAAAGAAACAGATAAGATAAATGCTATTGTTCTGAAAACTCATCTAGAATCACAGACTCAACCCCATGTGGCCTCGTTAGTTCGACATCATTCTCGAAATCCTAAATAAATGGAACTATTTACAAAATTGCTTCTCCCGGAAACAAAATGCCAACACACATACTAGGTAAAAAAAAAAATCGAACTTAGCTGAAAACTATCAACAGCGCTTTATACAAAATGAACATGAAAAAGGACTGCAATCAATTATCTTAAAACTGCTCTGGAAAACAGTGATAAATAATTAAAAAAATAAAACCCGCACCCAAACAATCTGCCATGAAAACACATTCCAAAAAACTCGAGACTTCCTGTGAGCAAATACCGTTTCTTTTCATTTATGTCCCTACAACAAGAAACTATCTTATTTCAAACTTAATACAGGTTACTCCTTTTTATGTACCCGTTTCTCTTGCAGAAATCACAAATTCCCCGACGTGAAAAAGCCCTCCCGTAGAATGAAATCCCCCTTTTTATAAAAAGCCTCAGAGATTATTCATTTTTTTTTCTCCCTTGAAGAATGTTTCCATTAAAAGAACTTTCGTTTAAACTGAATTGAAACTTCGACGGTTTCAATTCGCAGAGTGTTTTTCTAAAGCAGGAGAGCTCTCATTTTTGTTATTTTATTTATTTCCTTATTGTTTTTTCATTCTTTTCTCTACAGAGCTTTGTTTTCGGATTAAAAATTTAAGAAGTATGCTTCATTCATTTAACTTAAAAATAAAATAACAACAAAACAAAACGGAAAAAGTCTGTCACCAAAAACGTAGCTGATATTTTATGGTCGATATTAAACACATGATTAAGAAATAGTAATACATACAATAAATGTAAATTATGTAAAAACGTAAAAAAAAAAAAAAAAAAAATGCAATTGCAAACAAGGGATAAAATAATATTTTTTAAAAATAAACAAACTAATAATAGAGGAAAATAGTATGCAACTATATAATATAAAAAAGGCCTTTGAATAGCAGACAATAAATAAAGGAAAGGAAAGATAATTTCAAAATAACAGAGTTCGCATTTTTTAAAGATATATTAATAACAAGGTAAAATGATATTGTTTTCTTTTTTGGCTTGGGCATCAGTGATAAAATCATAATAGGATATAATAAAGTAAAAAACACCCATTTTTTATTATTATTATCATTATTTTATTATTTTCTAATAACAGAAATTATTTCAGTTGAGAGCAGATCAACAGAAGAAAAGTTTAGAAAACAAAGATTTATTTTTTTAAAAACAGATAGGATACATGCTATCTTTCAAAATTTGTAAAGATAGTTACAGTTCTAGTAACAATGTTACAGTTTTAGCATCAATTATCGCGAAATAAAATAAATTATGATAACTATTTGCTACTGGAAACTTTAGAAACAATTTCATCTCTTCCAAATATTGAACTGACTGTTTTTTGTTGTTGCTATTCTGAAAACCCATCTAGAATCGCAGACTTAACTACATGTGGCCTCGTTAGTGCGCTACATCATTCTCGAAATCCTAAATAAAAGGAACTATTTATAAGATTGCTTCGTCCGAAACAAACTGGTACAAAAAAAAAAAAAAAAAAAAAATGCTAGCTAAAAACTATTCCAGTCGCTTTATACTAAACAAACGTGAAAAAAAGGATTGCAATCAATTATCTTAAAACTGTTCTGAAAACAGTGATAAATAATTATAAAAAAAAAAATAAATAAAACCCACACCCAAACAATCTACCATGAAAACGCATTCAAAAACTCGAGACTTCCTGTTTCTTTTCATGTATGTTCCTACAACAAGAAACTCTCTTATTTCAAACTTAATACGGGTTAATCCTTTTTTTTGTACCCGTTTCTCCTGCAGAAATCACAAATTCCCGACATGGAAAGATCCCAGAAAGAATGAAATCCCCTTTTTATAAAAAGGCTCAGAGGTTATTCCTTTTTTTCTCTCCCTTTAAAGAATGTTTCCATTAAAAGAACTTTCGTTTAAACTGAATTGAAACTTCGACGGTTTCAATTCGCAGAGTGTTTTTCTGAAGCAGGAGCGTTCTCATTTTTTAAAATATATTTTCTTATTATTTTTTTCCTTCTTTTCTCTACAGAGCTTTCTTTTGGAATAAAAAATTTAAGAAGTATCCTTCTTTTCATCTAACTTAAGTAAAATAACAACAAAACGAAAACAAAAAATGTCTGTCACCAAAAACGTCGTTGATATTTTAGGGTCGATATTAAACACATGATTAAGAAATACTAATACATACAATAAATGCAAATTAAGTACAAACGTAAAAAAAAATGCAATTGCAAAAAAGGGGTAAAATAATATTTTTTTCAAATAAATTAACTAATAATAGAGGAAAATAGTATGCAACTATGTAATATAAAAAGGCCCTTGAATAACAGGCAATAAATAAAGGAAAAGAAAGATAATTTCAATTTATTTTATTATTATTATTATTATTGTTATTTTATTATTTTCTGATAACAAAAATTATTTAGTTGAGAGCAGATCAACAGAAAAAAAAGTTTAGAAAACAAAGATTTATTTTAAAAAAAAATTAAAATTTTTAAAAGATAAATGCTATTTTTAAAAATTTTAAAGATAGTTACAGTTTTAGTTATAATTATTGTGAAATAAAATAAATTGTGATAACTATTTGCTACTTGAAACTTTACAAACAATTTTATCTCTTCCAATTTGAGCCGACTTATTTTTAATGTTGTTCTGAAAACGTATCTAGAATCGCAGACATAACCACATGTAGCCTTGTTAGTCGGGCATCATTCTAGAAATCCTAAATAAAAGGAACTATTTTACAAGATTGCTTCTTCTAAAGCAACATATGTACATTAAAAAAAAAAAAAGCGAACTTAGCTACAAACTATTTCAATCGCTTTATACAAAACGAACGTGAAAAAAAACCATTGCAATCAATTATCTTAAAACTGTTCTGGAAAACGGCGATAAACAATTAAAAATATATAATAAAACCCATACATAAGCAATCTGCCATAAAAACACATTCCAAAAACCCGAGACTTCCTGTGAGCAAGTAGAGTTTCTTTTCATCTATGCCCCTACAACAAGAAACTCTCTTATTTCAAACTTAATACAGGTTACTTCCTTTTTGTACCCGTTTCTCCCGCAGAAATCACAAATTCCTGACATCAAAAGACCACCAAAGAATGAAATCCCCTTTTTTAAAAAAGGCTCAGAGGTTATTCTTTTTCTCTCCCTTTAAAGAATGTTTCCATTAAAAGAACTTTCGTTTAAACTGAATTGAAACTTCGACGGTTTCAATTCGCAGAGTGTTTTCTAAAGCATTAGCGCTCTCATTTTTTTATTTATTTATTTTATTTAGTTTCTTCTTATTTTTTTTTCTTTCACTACAGAGTTCTCTTTTCGGAATAAAAATTTAAGAAGTATCTTTCTTTCATCTAACTTAAATAAAATAACAGCAAAACAAAAAAAAAAAAGTCTGTCACCAAAAACGTCGTGGATATTTTATAGATGATTACAATTTTTGGAGCAATAAACATAGCGTTAAGAAATACTAATGCATACAATAAATGTAAATTATGTATAAGAGTAAAAAAAAAAAAAAATTAAAAATCAATTCCTATTTAAGGTAAACAAAGAAAAATTTTACTTTAATTACTTTTTATTAAATAATTACAATTAATATAAATACGTGTATGCATATAGCAGAATCACACTATTAAGTGGCAAAATAGAAGGCGAATTTCCTTGCAATTGTCCATTTTCCTTTCTGTCTAGGGTGTTGGACTATTATTTTTGTTTGTTACTATTTATTCATTAATCAAATTTAATGAATGAATTAATAATTGAAAAAACTGTATTCACATCAGTGTCATCCACTACAAGTTCAAAAACAAATGTATTTGAACTGGAGTGGATGAATGAAAAGTATTTTATGAACGATTGAAACTTTGAACAAGATGTATATAGGGAGAGTGTGAGCTAATAGAAGGAATTGAATAAAATAACGAACGATTGAGGAAAATAGTATGCAACTATATAATATAAAAAAAGGATCCTTGAATGACAGCCAATAAATAAAGGGAAAGAAAGTAAAAAAATCAAAATAATCGAATTTGCCTTTTTTAAAGAACAGGTATTTCTCATTTTCTCACGACTAGTGCTCTCAATTTTCAACACATATCATAAACAGGGCAAAATAATAGAGTTTTCTTTTTCGGTTGCTCAAATCATGATAGGATTAAAACCTCTTAATGTCATCAATATATTCATTATAATCCTGTCATTATTTTGATTTTTTGAATAATTACAAAAATTAATAAATAAATGTCATAATATTCTTGTATTGGTGTAATTATTCTACGCATTTTTAATATTCAATAAAAATAATGTCTTAAATGGGAGAGAGCCACTCTAAAGATCCCCAGCAATATATATATATATATAAACCACAATCGTATCAACAGATTGGTGAAGGACATAAACCGAATAATAACTACACCTAAACAGGTAAAAAAAAAAATTAAAAATAAAAATAAAATAATTTATCAACATTGGATACCAATACAATCTTTAAAATATTGAAAACCTTTTTTTTTTTTTTTTATGTATAACACAATAATTCTTTTAGCATTGTGGATGTTTAACGAAAACATTTTCTTCAATTTTAAGTTCTACCAAAAATATATATATATAAATAAATAATTAAATAAATAAAAAAATACGTCGGATACTAATTTCATTTTTTTTTTTTTTCTTCTGAAAAGCTTCAAAAACACACAAATTAACGAAAACATTCCCAATACATAACTACAAGTACGTCATAGCTACGTCATAGTAGCATACTGCTATTTAAAGAGATAAACATTTTCTAAAATACATTGGGTAACCTTTACACAATCTTACTTATGCAATTTTCGGTTAACGACCGTTCTGTTGATTGAACAGAAAATCATTGACCAATCGTTAACGAGCTCCATTCATGAATCCCCTGAATGAGTCACATTTATCTCACGTGACTTCATTCGGCTCCCTATTTTTAATGCAACGCAAGGAAAACAAATTTACACTGCTTGTGAAACAAAAATAGCAATCTAAAAGAATTATTGGACAACTTTTTTTAATAGATAATGTGGAAAACTAAATTTAAATTTTGCGGATTGAAAATTTTGCACACAAGTAATTTAAACGTTTTTAGTAAAATAGGTGAAGAATAGTTATAAGATAATTACTTTAGTTCATTAAAAATAGGTTTCCAAGAAAAAAAAAATACTAATTTTAATAAAAATTAATTAAATATAATTAATAATGTCTTATTTACAAAAAAAGAATACAATAAGCAAAAAATAATAAAAAGGTAAATCTTTACAATGAAATTTAAAAAATTGATAATGTTTACTGTCACATTTATTTCATAAACAAGAAAATAGTGGAGAAAATCCTTTTAGTTTCAAACAGAAATTTCAAAATTTTTTTTTTTAATTTAAAAGAAATTAATTTCAAAAATGTAGTTACATTTTCATTCAATTCAGTTCCTACAAAGTATTTTTTAGTGATAAACAATTTCAATGAATTTGTTAGAGCGTGTCCTATTAGATATTTTACATCCATTCATTTCAATTTTTGTACGCTTCAAACTAGGAAACAATTGCTGAATCACATGACATAATCAATATGTAAACGGTTTACAATGAGTTATACTTTTAAAAAAAATTATTAATATTGCTGTCATTATAATCATAAATGAAAATAATTCCACCCTCATTAAATAATGAAAATATTCATTAAACATTTTTAAATGATAACTATTTAAAAAAGTATTTGTAAAAAAATATGATATTTATGACACTATAAAATTATTTTCATCATTTTTAAACGATTTCACTGTACTTTGAATTTTCAATGCTCAGTTTAACTTAATAATGCTAACTTAATTATGTAATTATGTTAAATTAATTAATTATATGATGTTAATTGTTAAAAAATTGTCTTTTATTTTCATTTGCTTAATCATTTGACATTTTCCTTAACCATTTCAAATTATTGCCATGACATACATAACTGTTCTGCTCCGTTTTGAGGAGTATTCAAATATAATAATTTTTACATTACCATTTCGTTGGATGCTGTTCTATAAAAGAGCATAATAAGTTCTTATTCACTCACCTGAAAGGAAAAGAAAAGAAATTAATTATCATAATTTATTTTATGTGAGACATACTACACATAACTGTTTATTACACATAATAATGAAGCAAGTCTTAAAAAAGAAAATGATTCTACTCTATCATAAATAACATTCAATCTCATTAACTTATCATGGTATCTACTACTAATGCTACTCCACACCACATCACTCTGCCTAGAGCTGAGTTGCCCTTTACAGTTGGGAATGATGTGGGTGAGAAAAGTCTGATTGGCTCTGTGATGCTCATGTGAGACCGGAACCTATGGTCTAAAGTGGATTCGAACCACTACACACACATCCGTGGCACCGACGGGGTTCGAACCCGATACCTGTTATACCGAGTGCCAGAGCGCTAGCCACTCGACCATCAAGGCCCACTTATCATGTTATCAATGACACAACGAATTGCATTCATGTGTTCATGATTTAAGCAAGAAATACATTTCTCTAAAAAAAGACTCATTGGTTAGCGCTCTGGCTATAGGTACCACAGGCTTCAGGTTCGAATCCCTGACGGTGGCATGGATGTTTGTGAGTAGTTCGATATTCACGTTAAACAATAGGTCCCGGTTTAATGAGCCTAAAGTGTGCACAAAATGACCGTAGAGCGACAAACGAAACTAAAATTATTCTTCACTCAATATATTGGCACTAAATTTTTTTTGACTCAAAATTTTTTTATTTAAACTATATAATTCAAAAAATATATTCATATTATTTATATCTAATTTCAATTATTTTTATTTTTAAAAATATTGTAATTAGAATATAATACAGAAAGAAAAAAAATTTTTTTTTTATTTCGATTGGAAAAAAACCCCTCTTCATCCATTTTCGAATAAAAATTTTAAAGACTCCAAGAAACTTCAGTAAAATTTATTTTTAATGCATCGAATAAAGATTTCTTGATTTATATAATATTTTTAAAAAATACAATTATAAGGAGGAGTGGAAACATAAGTACTCTATTTTGTATTTTTGGAAATCATGCCTTTTAAAATTGGAACCGATGAATGCATTCGAGAAATAAGTTTTCAAACTTTCCACATAAGAAATCATATAGATTTTTTCAAGATTACTATTTAATAACTCTTAATCATTTTGAGTTGGAAAAGAAAATGCAAATGCAATTATTGAAAGGGATTTTTGTATCAATGCCTTCAAAAAGAAAACAGTCATCCAATATGCACTCTCCGAAAAGTTAACCACAAGAATCTGGAGTCTTACTTAAGTTACTTTAATCGTTCGAATTTCTTTTCAGTAATCTTAAGCGATGCCATTAGTAACTCTCAAACCCAAAACAGGTTTTTTTTTTATCTTTTAATACACCAGCAATACCAGCGACAAAATATTTTCATGTTATTTTTGAAGAAGTTCCACGAGTAAACATGGAAGTAAAAGTTCTAGAACATTTTAATGAAACCTCTTGTGTGCAGATACTGAATGGGGGGACAAAAAACCAAAACAAAATCGAATAAGCCTATCCAATATCGTTCGAGTTTTTATGATCAAGAATAAGTAGATAGATATATATTTAAGTGAAAAAAAAAAAAAACGATAACACGAGATGCTACTCGAAGCTCTAAACGTTAAACTGCTCATTTCAGTTGCAATTGCTTTTTATTATGCAAAGTAACCCATTAAAATCGGCTTAGGAGATTATAGGGAAAAAAATGGGAAGTAAAAAATAAATTGATAAACATAGGGACAAAAAGAGCTGAACTTGGGGGAAAAAATGTATTCAATAATCCTCTTCTTACAATTAAATTTTGGCCAAGAAAAATGAATTATAAATTTCGTCCTCATCCTAAAGAATAAATTTTCCAGTTCACTTTTTTTTTTTTACTAATATGAACAAAATTTATAATTCCAAATGTACTCATATTAATAATATCTAATTGCAATTCTTTTTATTTAAAAAAAAAATTGTAATTAGAATATAATAAAAGAAATAAAACATTTTTTTATTTCTATTGAAAAAAAAAATTCTTTATCCATTTCTTGACTCTCTATTACATTCATTAAGTTTGATAAATTTCGAATAAAAATCTTAAAATACTCCAAGAAACTTTAGCAAAATTTATTTTAATGTATAATGTAAGTTTTCTTGATTTATATAATATTTTTTTTTTTAAAAATGCAATTATAAAGAGGATATGTAAGTGCTTTATCTTGTATTTTTGTAAACATGCTTTTTAAAATTATTGGAACCGTTGAATGCATTCAAGAAATAAGTTTCCAAACTTTCTACACAAAGAAATCATAACATTTTTTCAGAATTATTATTTAATAACTCTTAATCATTTTTAGTTGAAAAGAAATGTATTACGAATGGAATTATTGAAAGAGATTTTTGTATGAATGCCTTCAAAGGAAACAGTCATCCAATAAAAGCACTCTTCGAAAAGTCGAATCTGAGAGCTTTAATCGTTCGAATTTCTTTCAATAATCTAAAGCGATGCCATTAGTAACTCTCAAACCCAGAACAAGATTTTTTATCTTTTAATACAGCAGCAATATCAGCGACAAAATATTCATGTTATTTTTGAAAAAGTTCCACATGTAAACACGAAGTAAAAGTTCTAGAACATTTTTAATGAAACCTCTTGTGTACCCTGATTCTGAAGGGGGACAAAAAAAATCAAAATCGAATAAGCCTATCAATATCATTCGAGTTTTTATGATCAAGAAATAAGTAGATAGATATATATTTAAGGGAAAAAAAAAAAAAAACGATAACATGATACTACTCGAAGCTCTAAACGTTAAACTGCTGATTTCAGATGCAATTACTTACTATGCAAAGTAACACATTAAAATCGGCTTAAGAGATTATAGGAAAAAAAAATTGATAAACATAGGGAGAAAGAGCTGAACTTCAGGGAAAAAAAAATGTATTCAATAATCCTCTTCTTAAAATAATTCAATTTTGGCCAAGAAGAAGCTGAATTATAAATTTCGTAATTCATCCTAAAGAATAAATTATCAGTTCACTTTTTTTAAATTTTTTTTTAACTAATATGAACAAAATTTATAATTCCAAATGTATTGCTCATATTAATAATATTTAATTGCAAATCTTTTTATTTACAAAAAATTTGTAATTGGAATATAATATAGAAAGAAAAAAAAAAAATTATTTCGATTTAAAAAAAAATATTCTTTATCCATTTCTTGATTCTCTATTATCATTAAGTTTGACAAATTTCGAATAAAAATTTTAAAGACTCCACGAAACTTCAATAAAATTTACTTTTAAGGTATCGAATAAAGGTTTCTTGATTTATATAATATTTTTTATAATACAATTATAAGAGGAAAGGGAGGAATATAAGTGCTCTATCTTGTATTTTTGGTAATCATGCTTTTAAAATTGAAATGCATTCAAGAAATAAGTTTTAAACTTTTCTACATACAAAGAAATCATAAAAGGTATTTAAAAGATTACTATTTAATAACTCTTAATCATTTTAGTTGAAAAGAAAATGCAAATGCAATTAAAGACATTTTTGTATGAATGCCTTCAAAGGAAACAGTCATCCAATAAGCACTCTTCGAAAAGTCGAATCTGGAGAGCTTTAATCGTTCGAATTTCTTTTCAATAATCTTAAGCGATGCCATTAGTAACTCTCAAACCCAAATCAAGATTTTTTATCTTTTAATACAGCAGCAATACCAGCGACAAAATATTTTTCATGTTATTTTTGAAAAAGTTCCACAAGTAAAAAACGAAGTAAAAGTTCTCGGAACCTCTTGTGTGCAGATACTGAATGGGGGGACAAAAAACCAAAACAAAACCGAATAAGCCTATCCAATATCGTTCGAATTTTTATGATCAAGAGTAAGTAGATAGATATATATTTAAGACGGATAAAACGATAACATTAGATACTACTCGAAGCTATAAACGTTAAATTGCTCATTTCAGATGCAATTACTTACTATGCAAAGTAACCCATTAAAATCGACTTAAGAGATTACAGGGAAAAAAAATGGAAGTAAAAAATAAATTGATAAACATAGGGACAAAGAGCTGAACTTAGACAAAAAAATGTAATCAATAATCCTCCTCTTAAAATAATTCAATTTTGGCCAAGAAAGCTGAATTATAAATTTCGTTCTCATCATAAAGAATACATTTTCCAGTTTATTTCTTTATTTTTTAATTCCTTCTTTTGTCTCACACTCTCCCTATATATATCTTGTTCACATTTTCAATCGTTCCTAAAATACTTTTTATTCATCCACTCGAGTTCAAATACATTTTTTTGAACTTGTAGTGGATGACACTGAATGTGAATACAGTTTTTCAAATATTAATTCATTCATCAAATTAAAAATAATTAATTTTAGTTTTTTTTTTTCGATGTAAGTTGCATATATCTACCCATAGATGGCGCCAGATAAACTTAAAAAAATGAATGAAAATTATTTGTAAAGGACTTTCTACAATAGAGTGAAAAAAAAAAAAAGTTGGAATTGACTTTAAAAAAATTTTTTTTTTTTATATTCCTTATTTTTATTTATTTTTTTCCACTAATATGAACAAAATTTATAATTCAAAAAGTAGTTGGATGGAAACAATTGGAGATGGAAATAAATTGACTTCCTTAACGACAGTAAACCATTCCAGTAGAAGAAGTGGAAAAAAGAAAAAAAAAAAAAATTCGAACTGAAAAAAGGAAAAAAGAATTAAAAATGTGAGTCAAGGGAAAACAGAGGAAAAGGAAAAAAAAAGTATTGAAAATCTTGTTTTGTCGCCATAAAAGAGTAACGAGCTATTTGTCTTGGCGAGAGTGAGAAAAAGTGTGAAGGGCGGCAGCTGCCGTTTAAATCGAACGGGCGTCCCGGCACAACGTTAGTCCTGATGGGTTTCGCACGTTCTGGTGGGAAAGCCGCCACGCCAGGGTGTTTACGGAGCATACATCAAAACCCATGATCTTTCCGCGGATATACAAATGCCTGGAAATACATAAAATATAATGCATATATATATATCGGGAAATCAAATTAAAGTGGAATGCATTGCAGATTCAGTGATCTGAAATTATCTAAATAATAAACCTAAAATGTACTTGAATTTTAACTTAAATTCTTTTAATTTTTATTTATTTTAGAAATTTTTAGTTTTTACAAACTTTATTTTTTATCCCCATTACTAACCTAATATAGCTAATTAAAATTGAAACAAACTACTGTGCCCAAAAAGTAAGACCAATTATTATTATTTTTTTCAAAAACTCACTTATGCCAACTTTTTTTCCAATCCTCAATGCATGGTAAAAGGTCATTGGCAGGGATGGTCTTCAAAGCGAGCGGCGACTCGTGGAATCTCTTTAATCGTCTCAAAAACGGTGTCCCCGGTGGTCTTTTGATTTTTAGGGAATAGCCAGAAGTAGCAAGGTGAGAATACGGTGATTTTGGAACGATATGGATTTCATTTTTGGCGCATTCCGTGTTTTCCGTACCAATAGTAATTGTCGCGTTTGAGGCCCGTACCGATCCTTTTGCCGAAATTCCAACATCTCATCAGCAAGGTCTCTAATTTGTAAATCGCCGGTTTGCAAGCACCCATCTTTAATGTTTTGGACCTGAGCTTCGTCGGTTCAGGTTGATGGTCGACCAGAGGGCTCTTCGTC